>JARCZZ010037128.1:0-34870 GCA_030323915.1 Brotogeris chrysoptera | reverse complement strand
CTTCAACCCAAACCATTCCATTATTCTATGAAATAAAGCCCCACTGCAACCTCCTCCTCCTCATCCTGCAGATGCTGGCAGCCCTGCTAGAAGCAGTGCAAGGGAAGGAGCAGAGATGAGGGCTGCAGGAGGAAGAAGAGTCAGCCTCCAAGACAGTAACTACTCATAAAAGCTATCAGGACCAGGACTAACAGTGATGAAGTGTCACTGGAGCTGATGTAGCTAAATAGGAGGTGGGAGAGAGCACTGGGCTGAGGGAAATTATGAGGAGTGATAAATCAGTCCCAGCCCTGGCAGGAGGGAGCAGCATCCCAGCAGCCTGTGTCCAAAGGCAGAGAGGCAGCGGGATTCACATATCAGGATGGGATGCGATCAGATGGGAAGGTGGATATTGTCTTCCGTTGGTTCATCAGGGTGCAGCAGTGCTGGACACAGCAGCATTCACATCACTGATGCACCCCATAGAGGGACCCTCACATGCCTGCTGCAAACACACACATTACATGCAGTCTGGGTGAGGGAAGAGGTTTATCTCCCTAATAACTCAATGAGCCGTCACTCACTGCAGGAGAGACCAGACTCCAGCCAGCACATCCCCTGACTCCTGGGTATTCAGTGATTCACGGCTTCATTTTCCCCTTCAAACACCCTCTTCCCTCCCTGCCATTCAGTGCACAAGGAATTTGGCTCCAAGATGGGGTTTCTTATTTCTCTTTCACACAGCAGCTGCTGCCTTTGCACAGGGTAGGGAAGATGCTACAGCCCCCTGCTTGGTCTGTGCAGACTGTTGGACAGGAGGTTTCTATCTACAGCACAAAGCCTGCAGTCATGCAGGTTGAGAATGGGGCTGCTTAAAGCAGTCTTCCAGTGCTTAAAGGGGCTACGGGAAACCTGGAGAGGGGCTTTGGACAAGGGATGTAGGGACAGGACAACGGGAATGGCTTTAACCTGCCAGAGGGGAGAGTTAGATGTGACATTAGGAAGAAAACCTTTACTATGAGGGTGCTGAGGCGCTGGCCCAGGGTGCCCAGAGAAGCCGTGGCTGCCCCATCCCTGGCAGTGTTCAAGGCCAGGTTGGACACGGGCTTGGAGCAACCTGCTCCAGTGGAAGGTGTCCCTGTTCATGGCAATGGGTTCCAATGAGTTCTAATGGGATCAGCTCTTACCGCAGGGCCCCTTGTGCTTCACTTTGATCTCCCTCTTGAGGACACAGGCCATGGAGTCGAGCTCGCAGGGGTTGCCGTAGGTGCGGTTGTCGGTGCCGCACACCGGGTCGTAGCGGCCCTGGCACACTTGCTGGCACTCACACACAGCCTCCTGGTTCTTCACCACGCACGTGGCCCCGAAAGTGCACTCCACGCTCAGGCATGGGCTCGGTGTGCCCAGGTCTGCATAGGGACACAGAGAGAAAGGCACTGGTTTGAGTCCATTGCTTCCTACAGCATCGCATGGCACTGCGCGCAGCATGGCATGCCAGCATCCACAGCATCAACCCCACGCCTGCCTCCCCCAAGCCATGGCAAATGCACATTGGTCCTGGCCGTGGCACCCTGCACCCTCCATGCCACCCTCAGCATCATCCCCATGCGTGGCAGAGGTTAGGGATGGGAAGCAGGCAGAAGGTCATCTCCCTGCACACCCTGAAGGGGATTCCTGACTTGTCTGCTCCATCCCATTCCCATCCCAATCCCCTGGAGAGGACATTGGAATTCACCACAAGGCCTGTTTCTCCTCTCCCTATGTCAGCTCCCATCCCCTCCTCTTGGAAGCTGATGCTGGAAAGGCCAAGGAGCTGCTGGGCAGCAGGAGGAAGAGACCTGGTGTCCTTGCTTCAGCCCAGTCCTTGGGCATTGAGCTCCCTAGGATGATTAATGCCCCATAGCATGTATTGCAGGCTGAGAGGCAGCGACAGTCCCTTCTGCTCACAGACTGGAGCTGCTGTATCAAAGTCAGCCAAGCTCATGGCACCTTCCCTTCAGGATGCCCATCCCCAGTGATGGTGGTAGCAAAAAGAAAAGGGTGCATCCAACTCCCTATGGACCTCTACCTATGGTCTCACTCAGTTCCCAGCCTGCTTGCATGTCCCATCAGGAATGCTCTCTACCAACCAGAAGCACTGACCATGCTGCTGGGGGGAAACCCAGCACAGCCAACAACCCTTTCTTGTGCCTCAAGACAAGAGCCCTGAGGATGTGGGGCAAGGAAAGGACACAGATTTAATCTGTGTGGAACAGTGACAAGGACACATGACAAAACACATGTGGGTGACAGACGATGCAGCCAAGACGAGATGGATGTAATAGGCAGACACAGCCCCACCAACAGCAAAGAGTAAGGTGGGCGCAGAGCGTGGTGGGAAAGACAAAGTCCTCCAGAGCCTGATGGCACAGAGCATCAGGTCTGTTTTCCTTCCATGCTAGGACCAAGTGGTGTATCTGCAGAGCAAGAGCAAGGCTTGAGCCCTCGGGAGCCTGGCTGCTTGCTCTCAACCAGTGAGAAATGGCCCATAGGCACAGCCAATGGGATTTGGATTTGGCTCTTTGGGAAGCACCTACCAAGTCAAAACTTAGAGCCGAAGGTGTGCACAGGAACAGGGAAGAGGGAGGCAGCTCAGGCACATGGGCACTACTTCATCGCAGCCCTTTCAACTGCATCCCAACTTTCCTGCAGTGGAATTGCCTGTGAGCAGTTCCCAAGGACCAGCTCCCTGCTGTGCTGAGCCCTGTGACGCTGCTCCCATCTCCTGCTTGCGTTTCTCCTTTCTAAAGCAACATCTATACCATAATGATGTGCCTCAAACACAGAGACACATGGGGAAAGCTCCTCTGCCGGACACAGGCAGTAAGGATGCAAAGAGCTAAGCATGAAGCAAACTCATCTGAAGTCCAAATTCACTCCTTTGGGGAGCAAGGGTGAGAGTGCAGGGAGGTGTCAGTCTCATGGAGAGCACTGCCCTGACATCCCTTGCCCTTCTGGAGCAGGCAAACCTGCAGAGATGGGGCACATGAAGCTCCTTCACAGCCTGAATCTCAGCTTGTGGATTATCACACACAGCCGTGGGCACCCGCAGAAGTCAGTGGAGGTTCTGGCACCAGTTTTGATGTGAGTGGGTATAATGAGGACCTACTGAGCAAGGACCTTAAGCGGTGCTATAATCAAGACCTGCTTTGATACCTGGCCCTTCTGTAGGCAGTGAAACTAAGGCACGGGGCAAGCAAAATGCTCATTCTGCACCCTAACGGGTTCAAAGGCACGATCCCTACCTGCTACCAAGCTTTGCCAAGGCCTAAGCAAGCCCTGGGGACACTGAGTTCTCCTACAAGCCCTGCTTGATGGTGGCTATGGAGAAGAGGCTCTGAAGCTGCTTTGTAACCCATCACACCCCATCAACCTGTGCCCATGACACCCAGCAAACTCCATCACCAGCTCCACAGGGAGTATTCCTAGGGAAGAACCACATCTGAAGCACAGCTCCTCAGTGCTTCCAAAAGGCACATGGTGCTTTTCTGGGTACTGGGGACAGGAGCTGAAATCCCTGTGGATCCCCTTCCCACTGGACTTGCACAGGCAAGCGTGACACACACTATGGAGAGCAGAGGGACAAGCAGCACAGACGCAGGCAGGTAGAAGTCTCTGGGAAGGAGGAGGTGGGGAAGAAAGGAGGGTTAGTTGGGGGCAAAAGGGGAGGTAAGATCAACCAGGAGCAGTCCAGACTGATGTACCAGCCAAAGGGGGGCTTGCCAAGGAGCAGGGAGCTCACAGCACCCACCTCTGCTCCCACTCTCATGTGCCTCGGAAGGTCAAGCCACAGCAAGCCCTGGACAAGACCCCACTGCACTGCGAGGCATTTCCATTCCAGCAGGAAGGGTTTGGGATGAGGGATGGGAGCAAACCCAGGGCAATGTCTCCATCCCAGGGGCTCTCAAGCAAAACTAGAGAGGTGGGGAGCAGTGAGAAGAGGCCAGGACTGTCCCTGGCTATGGAGAAGGGGAGAGAGCCGACCTCCTAGCAGAGATGTCCGGGTAGGGAGCAGGAGGGTGCTGCGAGGACACAATTCCTTCCTCCAAACAGGCAACACTGTAAAACACAAGACACAGACGAGAAAGGAAAGAGAGAGAAAGCAGAGGGAGAAAGACAGGGAAGGAGGAGCAGAGAGAGGCAGGGAGGAGAAGATAGATGCAACTACAGACACCTTCCCTCCACCTCCTGTCTGCATCGGTCTCATCCCATACCTTCTTTCTCAGCTGCACCATCACAGTGTCAAAGGAGAGAAGGATTAAAACAAGGCCTGGACTGTTTTGTTTGGCTTTGCATCCTTTGCCTTGCTGCAGGAAAAGAGCAGCAGAGCTTAGAGTTCCTTAGACGTGCATATGTGAGAGATTAAAATGCTGTGACCATACTCATGGCCCATCCTTCCTTTTCCTTTTCTTTTCCTATTATTTTTCCTTTTCTTTTTCCCTTCCCTTTTCTTTTTCCTTTTCCCTTCCATTTCCTTCTCCCTTTCTACCCCAGCTCCATGCATCTCCTGCATCCTCACAGCACATGGATGAACTCCCCATGTTCCCCATTATGGGTGCTGGATGCAAACAGAGACTGTGGCTCCCTCATCTCCTGGTCTCAACCACTGCTGAGTGTCCCATGAGTCCCATGAGGACTGCACCCTGCATCCAGCAGAAGCATTCAACCAGGAGAGAAGCCGGTACCACCAACAGCGATCCGTGCTGTCACACCAGCTGGAAAGCAGCATCACCACCCCAGTCACCATTTCTAAACCCATTTCCCATCTCACACTGAGCATGAACTTGTGCCACAGAGGAGGACGCGCTCTCTTTCCAACAGTCATACAGAACACACTTTCCTAAGCTGATGGGGAGACCAAAGGCTTGCCCACACCTCGTGGTGGTTTGCTACAGGGCTGCCTGGAGCTGTCGTGTGGATGTGAAAGCCTTGGCTTTGGCAGGCAGAGCCCCAGCTTTGATCTGCTTCCCTGGATTACAGGCTCTGTTTGCTCCCACCCCATACGGATGCAGCTCCAGAAAGCAGATGTGCGCATCTGCTGCCCTTGCCTGCAGGAAGAGAGGCTAAAATGAAAGAGAGGATCAGCAGATGTATAGGGACCTGATCCTGCTGCCCACTGGCCTTGCTGCACTGAATGCGCTGGGAATGGTGTGTGTCTGACATGAGCCCTCTGCTTACCCTAGGAATTTGGGAAGACTCAACAAGGTCCTGATGCTAAAGAGTTTGTAGAGAACCCAAGGCACCAGCACCCCAGTGCATCTCAGGAGCTACAGGCGCCTTGCTTCATCCCCAGCACCAAGGCAGCCTGCCTTGCCATGAGCTGCCCCATGCCAGCCCCAGTGGCCATTCACACCTCCACAGTGGCACAAGAGGGCAGGAAAATGAGTTCCAGGCTCGCCCAGCTTCCTGGCAAGCCTTCTGGTTGCCATCCAGCACCAGCTCCCTGCACCAGAGAGGACCTGAAGGTGCCTGTGTTGATCTCCCTATAGGAGAACTTGGGGAAGTGACTCCCCATCATTCAACCACCAGAAACACTGTGAAAGGGATGATTAAAAATCACAGTTTGTGATTGTATTGAGCGTGGTTTTGGGAGCCTGACAAAAAGGGTTTCAAGCAGCTGGGGCTGGCGGCGTTAAAAACCCACTGCAGGAGCACAAAGCCAACAAACCAGATCCACAACATGGGGCCTAAATTTTGAGTGTTTCAGAAGGTTTGATACAGCTGATACCCTGTGAAACAGCAGCGTGAGATAATAGGACACAGTTCCAGATGTAGCAAAACCCAATTTGAGCTGAAATGAAACAGTCCAACTCATACAAATCAACCCACTGGCTGTGTTTAACTTCCTTCGTTCTCTGTGCAATGATGTTAAAATTGGACATTCCCAACATCCTAAGGACAAGTCTCATCCTATCACATCCTCCTGATAAAGCGTCCATTGGAAAAGGTCAAAATCTGCTCCCAGAGACGAGACAAAGACATGATGAGAAGTCCAAAGAGCTGGTGCGCTGGGAAGAGTTCCTTATGGAGATACCTGGAGCTGAGAGAAGCAGGCAGGCATGGAGGGGGAAGCATGGAAGGAGATTGGGGCTGGCACTACCCTGGGAGGAGAAATGAATGGCATGGGCTGCACAGGAACTGCATGGTGGTGAATGAGAGAATCCAGCTGGACATCACAGACACTTGGTGCTGTTTAAACACAAATGACTCTTCCCATTGAGCACATCAGAGACAAGAAGTAACACACACATACAGAGGAGGACTGTGAAAGGAAAACCAGCAGGGAGCAATGGATATTCAGGGCTTGTTGGCTGCAACACTGTAAAAAACCTGTGTCTGGCTTAGGATGAGCACCCACTCTCAACTTACCTGCAGCTTTCCAGCATCACCTGCATGGAAGGGACTGACACAGGCTGGGCTTAAAGTGGCTGCTGGGGCTGGGAAGTGATGTGGGGGTACCAGTGCTCCTGTGGGTGACCAGCCTGGTGGCACCAGTGCTTACCACAGGGTCCACTGTGCTTTACTGGGATGGCAGCCTTCTGGTGGCACTCTGCTTTGCGGCGCTCGCAGTCATTGCTATAGGTGCGGCTGTCACGGGCGCACACGGGCCGGTAGGTACCATCGCAGGTGATGCGGTCGCAGGAGCAGCGAGCGGTGCCACGACGGTTCAAGCACACAGAGTTGAACTTGCACTCATCCTTGCATTTGTCTGTGGGGAGAAGGGACAGCACTGCTCAATCCCACCGCAGGGACAGGGAGCAGGAATCTGAACGCTCCCATCACTCCCGAGGATGCAGGGATGTACTTACCCTGATGCTGGCACTGCCCTGAACGCACCTTCTGGATCTCCAGTCCCCGGATGGCCCCCGAGCGCCCCATCACGCACTCGTTGTCATAAGTCACCCCATCGTCACCGCACACAAGCTCCTTCTTTGAGGGACAGGTCTCGGGGCGGGAGAGCAGCTCTACCCGACGGGTGCGGGGGTTCACCCGGCACACACGGTTCATGTCATTGAGGACGCCTTTACAGGGGTCTGTGCACAGAGAGAGGGCACACGGTTTGGTTCAGTCACATCCTGACCACAGGGGTGCTTGCTCCTCCACCCTGCTTCCCTTTGGCTGGCAGCAAGAGGCTCCAATCCTTCCCCAGTGGTACTCAGCGCTCTTCCTCAAGACTGGACATCTGTACACATGAGGACTCTGCACACATGCACCCATTCCAAAGTGATGGCAGGATGGAATGAGCTCTGCCTCTTTTCCCATCCTGAGCTGCATTCACCCCTCTCTGTCTAAGGACACCCTGATCCAGGCGAACCTCCCAAGTCCAAAGTGTGTTACAAGATGCTTGGTAATCCCATCCCATTCTCCCTCCCTGACTTTCCAAAGTGCTGGAAAAGCATGGAAGACAGCCAGGGCCACACACTGCCTCCTTGCCCCGCTGTTCTAATGTAGGCTTAGGCGGATCACCATCACTAGTGAGCTGAGCTGATATTAGGATACCAAAGACAGGGGTAAACCAGGTGCTGACTGCTCACTAATCCCTATTCCAGGTTTTCCTCTTTCTTGCCAAGCAGGGAACCTGCAGAGTGCTGATTCATTGTCTGAAACTGCAGAAACACGATCGAATCTCTCCCTACTTTAATCCTACAAATCTGAAATCCCTGCATTGACTGGACCCAGGCTGACAAGGGGGGAAAACAACACAATAACCCATTCCCCCAGCCACTCACAAGCTGGAAAGGGACTTCCCTTCTACTCTACATCCCTTGGAGAAGGCTGGCTTAGGACAGGGTCATAGCTGAAGTCTTTTGCTTTAACCACTTTAGCATATACGGTGATCTTGGAAATGAAGCAGATGGAGGAGCTCCCACAGGACCTGCCCAATCCAGCTTTTATTCCCCCTCTGGCTAGAGCTGCCTGTGCTCTCTGCTGCCCCACCAGCAGACAGCCAGGGATGTGTTACCTCCTTGGAGGCTTCAACAACCCCAATAAAACAAGAACATCTTGTGTGGACTCAAGAGGCTTGGGTAAATGAGGCTGCTGTAGTGGGGCAGGGATGTGGAACAGATGAGGAGGTGGGGACTGATCACATTAGAGGGGTTGGGGATGAGGCGGATGCAGAGATTTATCTCAGGGACTGTATGATGGGGACTGTATGTATGACTGTTCATCCCTGCTCCCTCCTCTTCCTTGCAGTACATCCTCAAGCCTTACACCAACACCAACAGAGTGCAAAGACCTTCAGCTATTTTCAGGTTCTATATAACCCATCTGCCTGAGCTCCTGCTGATGCCCACCTAAACCCAGGAGGACCTCAAAGGAGCAGCGAGGCTCAAAAGCCTGTTCTCTGCCCTAGAAACCTGGTGTGACAGCACCTCTTTTGCACCTCCCATCTCACCCTACTTGGGACCAAGCAATGAAAACAATTGAAGCTCCTCAGGGTTTGCAGCCTTCCCAAACACACTCCCACACTCCTTCTCCTGGGGACAAACATTGGTTTGGCACGTGTCCTGCCTAATCTCATGGTTTCCCTAATGAACCTAGTTGCTTTTAACTACCAGGATCCACAGCCATTGAGGAAGCCATCCTTGCAGTGGCTGTGCTCTAGGATCTGAGCCTGTTGGGCTCCTTTAATTAGAGGGAGGTGCTTGCCCATGAGCCCTGGGATGTCACCTAGCAAATGGGCTTCTTGCCAAAACCAGCAGCAGGGGATTCCAGCCCAGAGGAACAGCAGAAGGAAAAGGAGGGAGCACAGATGTTTCCACTGCTTTGTAGGTCAGTAGGTCCCAAGAAGAACCAACCACAGCCAAGTGCTGGAGGGGAAGTGCTGGTTTGGTCTGAGTTTCAGAAGCCATCAACCACAAAGTGACCACCTTCTGCCCAGCCTGGTTTTGAGCTGATGGAGACACAAAGACAGGCTGAGAACACTGGAGCTGCGTGAAGACCTCAGAGCATCTTCCAGTACCTGAAGGGGGCTGGAGAGGGGTTCTTCATCAGGGACTGCAGCGATAGGACAAGGGGTGATGGGTTTAAGCGTAAACAGGGGAAGTTCAGGTTAGATCTAAGGAAGATCTTTACTGTGAGGGTGGTGAGGAGTAGAACACGTTGCCCAAAGAAGTGGTAAACGCTCCATCCCTGGCGGGCTGGATGGGGCTTGGAGCAACCTGCTCTAGTGGAAGATGTCCCTGCCCATGGCAGGGGGTTGGAACTGGATGAGCTTTAAGCTCCTAGAAGGGAGCTTAAATGGGTTGGGTTAGAAGACCCAACCCATTCCAGGACTTTGCCATTCCCTGCTGCTCTCAATCCAAGGGGAAAGGCTCTTAAGGCAACAAGAGGACTCACCGCAGGCGCCATCGAACTTCTTGAAGACGTTCTCCTGCTTGTCGCAGGCGTGCTTGTTGAGCTGGCACTCGCTGCGGTAGTCCCGGCCGTCGCTGCCGCACACGGGGCTCTCGGGCACGCCGCTGCAGGACGATGGGCACACGCACTTGGCTGACTGGCCATCGGTGGAGCGCACGCACGTGCTGCCAAAGCTGCAGGTCACCTCTGCGCAGGGGTCCTTGGAGCCTATATGGGAAAGGAGAGCACGGCACAGGTATGAGCTGCTCCCATGGGATTAATGAGCCTGACAGACCATGATATCTACCTACACGTGGAATGGGTTTAAATTAAACAGGAGAAGGTCAGGTTGGGTATAAGGAAGAAGTTCCTCACTGTGAAGGTGGTGAGGTGGTGGCAGAGGGTGCTCAAAGAAGTGGTAAATGCTCCATCCCTGGCCGTGTTCAAGGCCGGGTTGGACACAGCTTTGGGCAACATGGTCTAGTGTGAGGCATTCTTGCCCATGGCAGGGGGTTGGAACTGGATGATCTTAAGGTCCTCTCCAACCCAAACCATTCTATGATTCTATTAGTCCCTCCAAGTGCCCAAAATTATACATGTGACAAGGGATACTCTTCCATCAGCTTCAGCTGATGCTGGACCATATACCTTAGGACAAGAGGAAATGGCCTCAAGCTTCACCAGGGGAGGTTTAGATGGAGATAAGGAACAATTCCTTCCCCAAAGGGTGCTCAGGAGTTGGAACAGGCTGTCCAGGGCAGTGCTGGAGTCACTGTCCCTGCAAGTGTTCACACACCATGAAGACGAGGCCTTAGTGCCATGGGTTAATGGTGGCCTTGGGAGCACTGGGGAACAGTTGGACTGGATGAGCTTAAAGGGCTTTTCCAGGCTCATTGATTCTTTGGTTCTACGTGGTCCTGAGCAACCAGGATGCCCCCAGAGGCAGGCAGGACCATGGGACTGTGGGATCAGCCCCAAACCCATGGCACACAAGGAAAGGAGCTCACTCCTCACTCAGGGCAGAGCCCTTCCTTTCCAACCCCCTCAGCCTTCCTGCAGGCTGCCTTCCCCACACACGCTCTCCACGAGCCTCCCATTCCATCAGATGAGCAGAAAAGGGTCTGTACAGCACCTCCTGTGAACCACAATTAGAGGCAGAGCTCAAGGAACAATTCCCTCAATGACAGGGAAGGGCCAAAATGTATTTGCCAGTTCTTTTTTTGGCCTTTTTCCCCCTCTTTTTTGTCACTTCTTTATGATTTTGATTTGGAATAAATCACTCGGTGCTCTGCCCCCTCTGACAAGAGCTCAGCAGGAGTGCTGGGTGCAGATTTATTGCAAGGCAGAGCGCCGCAGGAGAGAAAGGTCAAGTTAATTTACTCTGAGATGAGGAGACTGGGGTCTCATTTACACAGCTCCTTGCTCACAGCTGGGGAATGCCAGCCTGGCTTCCATCAGCCCACCCAGCCTGCTTATACGCTGGTTTCTCCAGCTTCTAGCTGTGGTAGATGTGACCCATACTGGGGAGGTATTGCAGTCACTGGGTTGCTGTACATCTCTTGAATGGCTTTGGCCATCATCGTGCCTCTTGTTACTCTCTGATGATCAACAAGGAGTTGCTGGTGATTCCCTCAGTGTCATAGAATGGTTTGGGTTGGAAAGGACCTTGAGATTATCCAGTTCCAACCCGCTGCCATGGGCAGGGATGCCTCACAGTAGACCAGACCTATCACCATCCACCAGCACATCACAGTGGTGCCATGAGCTCAGGACATCATGGTCACTTCCTGAGAACAGGGAGCTTGCACTCACCACACGGTCCCTTGCTGATGACTTTGATCCGCCTCTGTTGGTTGCACTGGGCCTTCTCCAGCTCACACTCGTTGCTGTAGGTGGAATAGTCAGAGCCGCAGACAGGAGCCACCACCACGGGACAAGCTGTCTTCTTGCACACACAGGAGGCTTGAGAGGGGTCGGTGGGACTCCTCTCACACACCGCCCCGAACCCACACAGCATCCCTCGGCACGCTGCGGGCACACATAGAGATGGATGAGCCCTCTGAACAGGAGGATGCATCCAGGACTTCAAGAACCGTGCCAGCAAGAGGATGCTCAAGGCACCGCAAGGTCCTTTCCTGGCTTAGGGCAGGGATGTCAGCATCCCAACACATCCAGGAACCACATGAAGGTTAAGCTTTGTCCTTCAGGGACAGCAAGGATGCATTTGAGCTGCTCATCCCATGCCTAAGGACAAGGATCTGCCCTGCCAGGGCTGATGCACCCTCAGGCTCCATCTCTTGACTGTACCTGGAGCATGGACATTAAACACAGATAACCTGCTCCATTATGCTGGTACCATTGCAGAGCAGACGACATGGGGAAGGGCAGCGTGGACAGTGGGGTTGGTAAAGGCTGTGACACAGAGAAAGCTGCCTTTGAAGGGAGATTGTCCTGGATGCAGCACCTCCTTTGCCTTCAGGCACCACACAACCACATTGGCTCCATCACAGCTTCTCCTGAGTGACTGAGCCCTGCTGCCTTTTGAGAGTGGCCAGGTAAGGCAGGATATGTGCTAAGCACCTTCACCCGCTGCAAGGACAAAAAGGGAAAAGGCTGGGGTACATGGTCCAAATGAGCTACCAAACCCATGGTCTTGCCTCTTCAGTGCCCCTTCTCACTCCACACTCCCCATTCTACTCATTGCCAGTGTGGAATGGAGAAAGGTCTGTCACCAGCCCTGCACCACAGCAAGGAGGTCAGGAACCAGCTTGTGAGCAGGGAGATGCCTCCAAACCTCCCCAGACATGGAGGAGCACCCCTAGGGCTCCAGAAAGCACTTGCTCTCCCTACAACCCCTCTGCTCAAGCCTTTGTGAGTGATCCCTAAACACAATGTGCTTTCTGCTAGCCAGCAAGAGAAAGGAAAGTCAAAGAATGGAGGAGAAAACCTCCTCACCTATCCCAGTGTGGGACAGATTTTTCTCCCCCCACACACTGCTTTATGCATCGCTGTTTATGCAAAGCAGCCAAACCACGTGGCTGGTGTCTCTCTGAAGGAGATGCACAACATCTTCTTATCACATGCACTAATCAAAGCAGCCGGCATGGACCAGTTCAGCATCTGAATTGCTAATGTGGGGGGAAAGAGCATTCTTCAGTTGTGGGGAGGAAGGGAGAGGACAGGGGTCTCCAGGAACAGTGAGGGCAAGAGATGCCAGAGTGGTTTCTACCTGGTGGTAACTGCCATGGGCACAACCCTGCACTCCCAACACACACATGCATATGCAGGCAGACGCTGCATACCTGCTGTACCACCCTGCATGCACATCACCCCCTGCATGCACATCATCCCCTCTCATCACCCTGCCTGCACATCACACTGTATATGCATCACCCTGCATCACCCTGCCTGCACATCACACTGCATATACATCACCCTGCCTGCACATCACACTGCATATACATCACCCTATAGGCACATCACCCTGCCTACACATCACTCTATAGGCACATCACCCCCTGCATCACCCTGGCTGCACATCACCCTATAGGCACAACACCCTCTACATCACCCTGCCTGCACATCACCCTATAGGCACATCACCCTATAGGCACATCACCCCATAGGCACATCACCCTGCATGCCCACCCACTACACCAAGCACAGTCCCAGCACCGGCTGCGCCCCCAGGCAGCAGCAGTTCCTCCACCCCTGCAGACTGACCCACATAAGGAGAGAACAAGAACTCATAACAGGCAGAATAAACCGCTCGGCAGCGGCTCATTTACACTTCAATTCCCGGGCGTTTGCCTTTGACTGCCTGAAGATCTTGAGCTCATATGAACAGCAACAACGCACCACTAAGAGACTAATATCATCAAATGAAAGAACTCTCTCCCTCTCCTGCCCAATATCTAAAGGCAATTCATCATCTTTATGAAGCGCTTGGATAGTCTCTCCTGCTCTCCCCATTGCTGCTCCTTCTCTTCCCCACCCCCTTAATGCAGATGAACATGTTGAGCTCTTATATTAGAGGGGAGGTGCGCAAGTGAGGAATGTGCAATGCAAGACAAGCAGGGATTCATCCTGTCCCCCAGCCCTGAGGCACAGGCCTGTGGAGCAGTAGTGCAACTGTGCAGTGCATTATCTGCTGCCAGTTGTGGGGGGGGGGCAGGATGGAGCTGTCAGATCAGACCCAGTGATGGGAAGGGAACTGGTGAGAACAGCAGATGCTGGATGCAGATCCAGCTTGGAGGGGAGCTCAATCAGGTGCCTGCTTGAAGGCAAGGGGAAGAGATGCATGACTGAAGGCACTTGTCTTCAGGACACACCAGCCCAGGCTCACCAGCACAGTTATAGCTAGGGAAACCAAGGTGGGAAGCATATCCAGGGTGTCAGACGAGGATGATTCCTTTCTTGAGCTCCTGTCTTCTGCCTCATAGAGATGGGAAAGGAGCCTCACACATCCAAGGCGAGGGCTTCAGTCCAGTTCTAAGGCACTCAGCATCAACCAAGCTTTCACATCCCATTCCCTTTCAGATCCACCACAGACAGAAGCGCTTTGCTGGGTGTGGGCAGAAGCAGCAGTAAGTGAGGCACAAAGTGCTCTTGTCCTGATGCTTGTATGGGGCAGCCTGAATAAACCCCAGGCAGCAGATAAAGTGTACAGAAGCACAAAGACCTCTTAAATTTGACTCCCAACAGAGATGGTGAAGACCTTGCTATCCAAAACACCCCACAAGGAAACCATCTACCCGCCTACCCAACTGGCACAAGCACCAGTGACCAGGGATGCACAGAGGGACCAGGGCTCTGCCTGCTGCCCCTCTAGGGACATGTACAGCATCACCAGGATAGTGACCATACATTTCCATACCAGCGTGCCTCCTACATCACCCCACAGACATACATTGGTTGAAACCAAGCCCAAAGCCTGCCTTACCCACAGCAACACTGCAGCTATGACAGACACACTGGAAGGCAGAGTGAGCTTGCAACAGAGCCCCTGCTTAGGATGCTGGAGGTTGTAGCCTATTGTGCCTGTTCCTGGATGCAGAAGGGAAGAGGGATCTCTCACTGCTGGTTCAAGACTACCTCAGAACTGTCTACAAAGCACAGGGCAATGCTGTGCTGTGAGGTCAGGGAGCAGGCTGGGTCTGAAGCGAAGCAGGGGTCTGGTTGAACCATCCTAGAGCTGCACAGATAAGGCACAGTGAGGCATTTGGCACACAATGAGAGCAGCGCTTGTCTGGAGCAGCAAAAAGCTACAGCAAGGAGCTGACCTTTCCCAAACCTCCTGAGCTGCCAAAGATGAGGGAGAGAAACAGCTCAAGTGAGGTATTTATACAACACTCAGCAAGCTGTATAGAACAAAAGGGAGGGCTCTGGCTTATTGCAAGCACACTGAATAGCAGCCAAGCCTCCCCATGTCTCTTAGCAGCACTGGAGCAGAAACAGGCTAATAAATAACAACAGCAATAATAATAGTGAAGAAGTGCTCTTCCTGAAGAGGAGGGGAAAGGAGAAGGGGTTGCTATCAATACTTCACACCTGAGTCAGCACGGGGGGGACACAGCAGTCTCCTCTCCCTCAGCAGCCCCAGGCTCAGCCTGCAAAAACAAGGAAGGCTTTTAGAAGAGATCAAGGCTAGGGAAAGGCCTGGCTGTGTTCAGGGCCTTGGCTTCAGATCACATAAGCTGTGCTCTGAGGCTCTGCCTTGTGGCCCGCAGTGACTCCTGGTCGGGGCAGAGAGCACAGAGGGATGATAAGGAGGGTTTCTTGCCCTCTGGCTAATTGGGGAAGGTGAGTGGCACACAAAAGAGCTCTGATCTCTCCTCCCAGCAGTCCAGAGTGGAGCATAGGCCATTCTCCAACAGGCAAACAACATGCTGGGCAGCATCCACCCCACAACAGCTGGAGCCACAGCTGTGTGGCTGCTGCCAGCCAGGGATGAGCAGATGGGGAGGGAACTTGGGGTTATGGTAATGGTGGATGGACCATGGTATCCATTTACCACACAGCCATCTGCAGGGCAGACCCTGCTTGGCCCTGGGGGCTGCAGTGTGGGGTGGTCATAGGAAACACTGGGAGAGAGGGGCTGGATATGCTAAAAGGCAGAGGCATCAGACAGAGACAGCAACCAAGGGATGGAAGCCACATATAGAAATGTCTTTCCCAGCCTGGACTGACACAGAGTGGGATGCTTGCATTGAAAACCATGAGCAAAGAAAAAGATAAAGGGAGAGAGGAGCCTTTGGGATCCTGCCTATGCTGACAGCTCAAACTGGAGTGTGAAGAGTGAGAGTCAGGGTAGCAGAGCGCTTCTTATTGTGGTCCAGGCCAAGAGCTGCTGGCACTGATCTGAGCCAAGCTGCTCCTGCACACAGACAAACTACCCACTGTACCAGGAACAATGACACCAGTTCAGCTCTGAGCATCCCACCCCATCCATGACACTTCCTCAAGCAGCCCCTGATGAGCAGCAGGGATGGAGCAGGATGGGATGCCCCTGCCAAGGTTCAGCTCCGCATCTCACCAAGCAGGTTGTGCAGGCACAGATGGCACCAGCTCCACCTCCTCACGTCCAACAGTGCCTGCAGATGCCCAAAGTGGCTGGAAGGACAGCGGAGAATAGGACAGCTCTGTCATGGCCAGGAGGGATGGCCAGAGCCGCCGCGGGAATGGCTGCAAGCCACACACAGAGCCTGCGGACAACAGGGAGAAGGATGCTTGCTCCCTGAGAGCATGATGAAGGATGGTGGAAGGAAGACTGAGCTGAGCAAAATGAATCATAGAATCAATGAGGTTGGGAAAGAGCTTTAAGACAATCAAGTCCAACCATTTCCAGCACTGCCAAGGCCACCACTAACCCATGGCACTGAGGCCTCGTCTTCATGGGGTGTGAACGCTTGCAGGGACAGTCACTCCAGCACTGCCCTGGGCAGACTGTTCCAATGCCTTCCAATGGGGAAGGAGTTGTTCCTCATCTCCATCTAAACCTCCCCTGGTGAAGCTTGAGGCCATTTCTTCCGAGCCTCCTGAACAGAGCAAGGACAAGCAGCAGGGAGATGGCAGCTGGATGCAGGCAGGGAGGATGGATGGAGAGCAGCTTCTGCTTCCAGCTTCTCCCCATCCATTTCTGTACCTTGGCTCTCCCATTTACAAAACATGCAAATAACAATAATCACCAACCCCCCAGTGTCAGCAGGTAAGTAGCTTAATAGAACTAGTAGGGATTAATAACAAGCTGCCTTCATCAAGTGCTTTGAGATCTTGAGGTGAAGAGCTCGGTCTAATAAGCCCCGAGCATTCACATTAAAATGTTTCTCTGGCTTAATAACAATAATCATAAATATAATGTCAAAATTGCTCTTTTCCAGTGCACTGGAAAGAAGAAAGTGCCACAGGAGCAGCTTGCTGACTGCTTGTTGCATCCTGCCTGCATTCCCTGGCCAAAGAGCCTGGCTAAAAGGGACTCTGGTAGGTTCCTTCCCTCTGGACCAAAGCTTTCCCCTCAATAGGAATCTTGCCAAGGGAGGAGGGCTTTCAATGTGGGAAATGCACAGGCGATTTCTGGCAGCTCCCTGCTCCCAGCCAGACCTGCCTGCTGAAGGCAGAGCTTGCGTTTGCCAGCCTGGACCTGCTCCAGATCCCAGGGGAGTGCATCCCTTCCCTGAATAGGCTGAGAAAAGCAATCAGAGAATCACAGCATGAGACTTGATTACAGCTCACGGGTGAGATGGGAGGGTGGGATGGACCAATGGTTTGTGTTGGAAGGGACCTTAAAGCTCATCCAGCTCCAACCCCTGCCACGGGCAGGGACACCTTCCACTAGAGCAGCTTGCTCCAAGCCCCATTCAACCTGGCCTTGAACACTGCTAGGGATGGGGCAGCCACAGCTTCTCAAGGCACCCTGTGCCACAAGGCAAAGAGCACCAGCAAAGAGCAGGGCTGAGCTGCTGCATTGCCTTCCCTGCTCTGGCAAGGGTAAAGGGAATCACAAGGCCCCAGGGATGGAGCAAGGTCAGGCCAGCCAAGGCCGGCATTAATTTTGCATGAGGTACCCGTTGCCTTGGAGACCAGGGAGGCTGCTCCAGCCCCATCTCTGTGCACATCTACTCCTTTTCCCGGGACCTGCCTCCCACCATCAATATTAATTACATCAAGCAGGGCTTATTGGGTGTCAGCACAAGGTGTCAGCCCCACAGCCCAGCACATGCCGACACCGGCACAGAGCTGTCAGTTCATGGAAACATGGAATATCACATTGGAAGAAACCTCCAGGATCATCTGATACAACCTTTCTAGCAAAGCATGACCTAGACTTGATGTCCCAGCACCCTGTCCAGCCCAGCCTTAACAGTGTCCAACACTGGGGAGTCACCACTGGAGTGACCATTCGGAGTCACCACTGGATCATTCCAATGGCTGTTCTCATCATGATATATCTTCTTGTGCCAAGTTGTATCTCCCAGGAGTAACTTGTGCCCATCATCCCTTGTAAAGACATCACTCCTTGTAAAAAGGGAGTACCCATCTCTCTCATAGCTACCCTTTAAATACTGGAATATGGCAATAAGGTCACTTATCTCTTCACTACTGAAAAACACCACCACTTCACTATTAAAAGCCTGTCCCCACTTGGGAAAGGGCAGCCCAGCACCTCACAGAGCTGGCACTGGCAATGCCAGCAGCATAGGCCACAGCAGACAGAGGAGCAGGAAGAGAACAAGACCACAGAGTCTGTAACTGTGGGTCAGGAGGGGTGGGCAGCCAGGAAAAAACCTGGACCATTGGAAGATCTAAAACCAAGATTAAGTACTGAAGGCAGAGGAATGATAGCGAGCAAGATGAAGGCGATGCCAGAGGCAGGCAGGGCAGGGTGGAGTTGAAAGCATCATGTTCTTGGGTCTCAAACTTCAAAGCATCCCTCTCGCAAATCAAACATCATCTTAAAAGACTCTCTCATTAATCTGCCCCAAGCCCCTTGTGCAAGCGGCTCTGTCACAGCTCCTCATCACGGGAAGAATTCCTCAGCCTCCATCAAATGGAGTTTGGAAACGGGATCCACAAGGGATGTGAGCAAGGAGCTCAGTGCACGGCATACAGGTGCATACAGGTGCACAGCAGCCTGTATGCAATGAATTGTTTTAACCTGCTTCCACAGAGGGAAGCAAAGCAGTTGTCAAACCAGGGATATTCAAGGGAAGGGAAGGAGGCTGAGCAGCCTCTGGGTGCCAGCTCCTGCCAAAACCAGCACACTGCCCTTTGCCAATCTTTGTCAGGCCCTTGGGCACACTACCAGGTCTTTATATTCATGCTACTCATGCTCTTTGCAAGGAGCTTGCTCATACCCTGCAGGTCTCAGCCAGCCTCACACCTCCTGCTGTCCTTTCCTCTCCATCTGCACTTCACATGAAGTACTAAACAGCGACCGCATCCCTAAGCCACTGAACCCCATAACTCCAGCCACTCCTGTTGGCAGCAAACACTTACCTATCACTGAACCTTGTGTCCCTGTGACCTCGGGCATGTTCCTACAAAACCAATGTCCATTTGGCAAGACATCCTGTGCCACAGCACAGCACCAGGCAGCATCTGCACTGGGCTAATACTAGAGCTGGTAGTGATGCTCTGGGTACCACACACTGACTTAAGCATGGCACAGGCAAGGGGCAAAGAGGGAAGAAGACAAGGCAAGACAAATGCTCTTTCTTTGTCACAACACTCTGAACCTAAATGCCAGAAGGCAGAGACTGAGGCAAGCCTAGGAATCCACAACCTTAGCAAGGATACAGGGAAAATCAGGAACACTCTTGGCAGTTCTATTCATCCACTCCTCCTCTAACACTTAAGCCACGTATCATGAAAGTGCATAAACTGATCCCCAAGAGGAGGCTCAAACCTCACTGTAAATGGAGAAGAAAATGCTCTCAAGAGATCAAAAGTGGTGCCTAATAACTGCTCCTACCTTATCTACTGCTCAACTGTTGAATAGCTATGTTTAGCATCTCTCCTCTCTCCAGAGCAGCCCTGAGCTGATTGAGCTGAAACACATTTTGCTGCTGCTCAGGGTGCAAAACTCAGGCAGGGAAACAGTCACTCCTGCTGCAGCAATGGACAAGATAAACCAGGCTGGGGCAGGGGGATGAGGATCCACAAGTAGACCCCAGTGGAGGCTCCCGAGATGTTGCCTCATTGCCATAGCAGTAAAAACGGAGGAAGAAGACACTGATATAACCAGGGTGATTTGGGGACCCCCACGGCCAGTTAGGAGACGGATGGCTTCACCCTGAAAGCATGAATTGCCCAGGATGCTGGGGTAAACAGATGAGCATCCCAGGTCACCCGCTACCCAAGGCAGTGGGGTGTAAGCATCAGACCAACAGCGCAGGAGGTCAGCGCTTCAGTGTGTGCTGCAGCAAACTCTTAAGAGCAGGAGTAGGCAGTGTGTAATTAAAAATGAGCTCATCCGCCTGGTACAGGAATTCACCTGGCACAGAGAGATTTTTCCCCTGTTCCATGATGTGACAAGACTTCCCACCATGCTCCGGTGTTCCAAGTCCCTCCTCAGGGGCTGGAACAGTGCAGAAACATCAGCACTGCCCACACTGCCTTGGGAGAGGGTACCCCAGTGCCATGCAGCAGGGATGAGGCATTCAGGGGGTGCAAAGCTCTCCCTGCAGGAAAGGAATCATTCCTCAGTGTAACAGAGCTTGTGAGGGGGGAATACTGACAGCACAATCAAGGAGGAGAGCATCTCCACTGAGCCACTGTGACCCAGGGGAAGTCATGGAGCATCCCTTCGTGACACAGAGAGGAGAGGTCACAGTATCTGACTGTAGGTCTGCAAAGAGCATCCTCAAGGCCTGACATCACCCCTGCTGCCTGAGTTCGTCAGATGGGGAGCTGGTACATGTTACATGGTTACATGGCCCAAGCCTGTAAAGAGATGGATTACTCCTAGAAAGATGTGCTTTCTCCGCTCCTGCTGCTACAACTCAGCTCCATTTCAAACCACACGTGTAGGGAAGGGCTGGGAAAACCATGGGTGTGAAAGCAGAGAGTGGGATGGTCAGGAAAGACCAGGGGCTGCCCAATGCATCTATCGGCAGACAAAACCACACAGGTCTGCGGCACCTTCCTGAGATCAGCCCCATCATGAAGCCTGCAGAATGAATTCATTTGGAAGCATCCAAGTCTTAAATTGGCTTTTGTCAAAAGAGAAACAGGCTGGGATTAGCAGCCAAAACCAGCAGGGGTGTTCCAGTACCACACAGAGGCAACAACACTGAAGAGCTTGTGAGTTAAGTTATATTTTCACGGCTCTCTTTCCAGGGCAGCCAAATGTCCCCTTGGGCATGCACAGAGCTGCCCAGAGAGCCACTATGCAGAGCAGGCAAGGGGAGGCAAGCACCATGCTTGACTTCTAATCCCAAGGCAATGGGTTACTGACCAAAGGGAGCTCATTAGAACTATGGGACGTTAATTAAAAATGACCAAGTAAAAGAAAGGAACATCTTTTTCTGCTGAAGCGTCATGGAATGGTTTGGGTTGGAAGAGACCTTAAAGCTCATCCAGTTCCAACCCCCTGCATGGGCAGGGGCACCTTCCACTAGAGCAGGTTGCTCACAGTATCAGAAAGGAGGAGGACCAGACACAATAATCTCATCATCTACAAGTGGGGAGCATTTCCTAACACCCACCGGCACAGAGCTGATGCTCTGTAACACACAGCACCATTTAAACCCCATGAAGGCATAGATGAACACAAGCAGGGACAGGGGCAACCAGAGCTCACACTGCTGCAGGTGGCTGTCACCTTCTTCATGGACACGAGATGGATTGGGAGCCACTGGAGGAGAAAGGGGGCTGGATCTGGCAAGGCAAAGCCATAACAGGGTGCCAAAGAGAGCATTCGATAACCAGGAGAAACACAACACCCAGGACTGAGAGCACTGTAGGATTAATCCACTGATTTCCTATGCACACTTCAAGAGCCACCTGCACCAGCTATTTCCCTGCCTAACCCCAGTGCTGTAACCCTGTATTTATGGGGCTGCCAGGCACAAGAAAGCATTTTCCCAATGTTTAATTTCTCAGATGTCCTCATCCCACATAGCACTGCTGCTTTTATGCATCCATAAATAGGTGCTTAGCGCTGCTCCCTCAGCCAGGGGTGAGGGGTCAGGCCAGCATCATTCTATCCATGCTCGCCAAATGCAAATGGGTGTTCAGCCCCCTAGGCCTTCTCAGATGGTTTCAAACCCAGCAAAGATTGGTTGGTGCCATTAACACATCTGCAAAGGTGGATGCCAGTGAAAGGGGTGGCTCCCACCACCCTGGTGAGCATCCATCAGGGATGCTGGCTTGAGAGGGCACCCCTGCAGAGCACCAAGGGAGGAAGGTGGAAGGGAAAGAGGGATGATGGGGAGATAATGCTGAGAAACCAGTACTTTATCCTATTGATTCACCTAAGCAACATGGCTTCAGGGTTCTGAGAGGGTTCATTGTTCTCCCTGCCCTCCACAGAGCAAACAGCAAAAGCAATCTTACTTCCCGCACACAACTCCACCAAGGGATGCTGAAAACAAACAGGAATGAAGCCTCTCCTCACAGATGCTGCAAGAGCAAGAAGAAGGGAGGAGGTACCCTCCCACCATTTACTGCACCCCAGGGCATGCAGGAAGGCACAGCCCACCCTGCCTACCCCCTGCACCACACCTGCAATCCTGCCCTAGGGGGATGCAGCTGAGCCAACATCCACCCTCAACCCAGCTCCCCATGCAGACACTCCCCTACTGAGGAGGAGAATTAACCTGCTTGGATGCCCCAGGCCAGTCCTTCAGTTGGAGAGAAGGCAACAGCCTTCACAGAGCACTGCATTTAAGGCAACCAGGCCTTAAGAGTCTATAAAGCTTAACAATCCCCTTCCCAGCTGTGGGAATGGCAGGGGCATGGGAGATTTGGGAGAAAGCAGTGAGTTAACAGCATTAATGGCCTTGATTTAGAATGAAACAGAGGCCATTCTATAAATCAATGTGTGGCTGGAGAGTTTTCTAGGGTAGAAATGGGCATGAGGAAGAAAAGGAAGAGATAAATAGCACACAAGTGTTAATTACAGACACCTCCCTGCAGTGTCTTTCAGCTCCAGCATCACCCAGCACCAGGGAGCAGCACCTTTCATGTGTGCAGGACAGGGTCATTGCAGAAGAGATGATGCCCAAGGTGCATGAAGCCACTTCCTTTGTGAGGAAAACGGAGGTCTGACATTGCCTGGGCAGACAATGACTCCTGCCCAGCTTTGCACCACTGTTTGGAAGGGGAAAGGACCATGGCATGGAAAGGAAAAGGACCACTACAAACCTCCCAGCAACAGGGTCCCCACACAGAAATACCAAGGTGCGCATCCTCAGCAGATACCAACGGGCAGAGATCCATTGGCTCACAGCACAGGCTGCCAGCTAATGGCAACCCACTGCTCACCATAGAGCTTGTAGAAGGGGAGGATCTGTCCCAGGAGATGAAGAGGTGATGAACGTCAAGGAGCTCAGATGAAGAAGCAGCAACTGAGGGGCCCTGCTGTGCCTAATGCTGGCACTATCACACTGGTGTCCTGGGACACAGTCCCCACAGTTGCAAGTACAAGCATTGCCCTGCCTAAATCATACAATCCCAGCCTGTTTTGGGTTGGAAGGGACCTTGAAGCTCACCCAGTTCCAATCCGCTGTCACAGGCATGGACACCTTCCACTAGAGCAGGTTGCATCTATTAAATTTGCCAAAGGAGGAGCCTCATTTTGCAACCCACCCCCATGGGTAGTAGTTTTCCATCCCTTGTGGGGACCAGAGACCTTTTGGAGTATGTCATCTGGATGGGCTGGGCTGCTAGTGTTTTGGAGCCCTAAGCTAAGGAGCTACACCTACGTCTGCTTTTATTTTTGCCTTAGATGTCTCCTCTGGTCCAATTATAGACTAATCACATTTTATCTAGCATCCGTTTCTCCCCCGCCTCCTTTCCCACCTCCAGAAGAGAAGGCAAGAAGGAAAGAAACAAACATGTTATTAATTGACTGCTGTTTTCTCCCGGCTCCTTCTCTGTGCATGTGGAACATGGGGAAAGGGACTGGAGAACCTGCCAGCAAAAAGCAGGGCATTCGAAACCTGATGCTCAGTGAAAACAAAGCTCCTACAATGACATTATCTGAGCGTGTGCCTGCCTGCATCCAACAGCTTTTAAAGCATTGACTGGTAACAGCATGGCCTCAAAAAGCAAAGTTCCTGCAGATCTGAGAGACCAGAAGGCTTTAGGAAGCTCAGAGAAAAGGTGTGAGGTGCTCATCAGATACCAGGGAACCCATATGAAAGACAATCCGTAAGTGGTCCAGAGAAAATGCAAGTCCACAGGAAACAAAGGTGCTGCTTTTGCCTGTAAAGGACCCTGGAAGAGGATAAGGAAAGCACCACAGTGCTTCATAACAGGCAAGGTGAGAACTGGGAGATGGAGAGGGAATTGCTAAGAGAGCACAGAAGCAGAAGCCTGTGGGACCTGAGCAACCTAAGCTGAACACCAGCTTCCATTTGGCTCTTGGTGCTGGTAGAGCTGAAACCTTCTGCCAGCTGGAACATGAGCCCAACGGATTTTGCGGTAGCATTTAGGCAGCGTTAGGAGCTGACTGATCCAAGGCTGAATGGGCCGGGATGGGATGATTCAACTTTGGCTGTGCAGCAGAAGCAGTGATTTAATGAACAGGCAACAGCAACCCAGCAACCTCTGGTAGCCTCAAACCCCCTGCTTATTCCGCATCCCACGCGCTTGGGCTGCAGAGATTCCTACTTCCTTCATGCCAATTTAAGCTCCTCTTGCCATGGGCCAGCACAACCCACTTGAGTCCTTTGCCAGCCAGTCCAAGACCTGCTAAAACAGGAGATGCTGTGTCCACATCACCCCCTGTGCTCCCCTCTGACACCACACCAAAACCACAGAGAAACCAAGGGAGGTCGAACACTGTTTCTGGCTATTTCATCATGCTATCAACAGTCCATCACCTTCTCCCAGCCTTTCGCTCCCATCACATACCATGGGCATGGATGCCATTTGCTCCTTTAACCTTGTTTTTGCTCTGCACTTGCAGAGCAGGAAGCTCTTTCTGCTTCCCCCTTCCTTTTGCCAGCATCCAGGAAGATCCGCAAGGAATGAACACAGAACAGCCATGGGATTCAACACTGCTGCTTTCAAGTATAAGGTCCCTTTCTCCAGTCCCCTCCCTTCCACAGCCTCATGAACCAATAAAGCTCTGCAAACCACTGGGTGATCCCATCTCCCTTTCCACCCAGGAAAACCTTCTGCAGGGAAAGGGAGCCAGGAGGAGCAGTTGCTCTGCCCAACATCCAACTCCTGCATCCCCAGGGCAGGGACAAGGACATGCAGCACAGGGAAATAGATCACTGGGTCAGGAGGAGCATGAGAGGCTCAAGTGCTTTACTGTCAAGTGCATCCTGAGCATAGGAGCAGAGCAATGGGTACTTACCATCTCGCGGTGTCGGCGGTGTCTGAGTAAAGTAACTATTAGGCTTGTCTGCAAAGAAGCACAAAATAAGCGGCTGTCAGCACTTCCCTTTGGTACACGTTCTCCTTTGCCCCCCACACCTCTGCCCACAGCTCTCCAGCAGCTTCTGGACCAGCACTTCCTTCCTTCAGCACACAAGCAGGCACTGACCCACAGCAAATGCATGGGAGCAAGAAGGAAACAGTGGGAACAGGAGCTCCAGCTCTCCCATTTGCATCAATGGAGCATCTCTGGCTTGGAATCTGGCAGCCTGGCGGGATCATGTGCATCTCACCAGGGCTGTGATGTAAATCACACTGTTCATCACCTCTCACACGTGTACCTGGGTACCAGCTCACCAAGTCATCTGGGTTGAGCAGGAGAGCAGTAGGGATGCTGCACCTCCAACCAAGGAGGCAAAGGTGGGAGAATGGGGTAACCTGGGGCAGCAGAAGGCAAAACCTCCCATAGACAGGACCACAGGTCCCAGAGCAAAGTGGGACCTTGCCTTGCCACTGCCAGCCCTTACATCTGGGTATCCCCTGATTAGCCAAGGAGGTGAGCCCAAAGCCAGGCTGAAGGCTTTGCCTGCCCTCTAAAGGCTTTCCTCACAGCACATATTGGACGCTTTCCAGCATCGAGGGGGTAAAAGACACCTCTCATGATGGAGTCTTCCTCACAGGCTTCGGGGTGGTGAGCACCCATGCAAGGATGTGTGAACAGAGCACAGTGCCTACAGCAGCCAGCAATTCACGGATGTACCCACATCTGCTTGGAACCAACTGTGTGATCTACGCAGTCACACCAGCGCAGCCTGACCTCAAGGAAAACTCTGTCATGCCCCGACCTGCTGATTCTTCAGAGCAAAAGAATGTATAGAGAGCAGGGAGCAACCTAGGAGACATCTCACATCCATCACATATAGTCACAGGTTGAGTTTCCTTATTACAAGAGAGCAGCAGAAGCCCTTGGCCAGGGCAAAACTCACACCGTTTGCCCCTCACCTTCCAAACAGCCCTACTGAGATCCCCACCTCACAAACAGACCAATGCATCCCCCCCGGAGCATCGTCCACACTCAGACCTCAAGCAGCAGATCGGGACACAGAGTCTTTTGAGGACACGGGACACAGAGGGTGCTGGTGCAGCCAAAAGCATGAGCACATGGTGGGGAGCTGGGGCTGGCTCACACACACCCACATTCACAGCATCGTCTAAGGGAAAAGGAGGGTAGAGCTACATAGCGAGCTGTCACCTCCCCAGACAGCAGCAGGCAAGCGATGGCATCATTGGGATGCTGCTCCCACACTGACCCGACCCCTGCTTTTCCCTCCCCTGCTCTTCCCACACGCCCAGAGACACCTACAGTTGTTGAGGAAGAGCAGAACGGCAAATCCCAGCGTGGAGGTGGCCAGGAGGATGAGGCAGATGTTGCATGGGATCATGAAGTACCGCACCACCAAGGAGACCTTGTGCTGGTACAGCCGGTCCCGCTCCAAAGCCCCCGGCGCCATGGGGTACTGGCAAGCTGTCATGCTGCAGGCCAAAGCTCAACCCACCGACGACCCATCCAAGGCAGAGCAGCCACAAAGCTCACATGAATCCCTCCTTTCCCCCTCCTTGGTTGTCTTCAGCAGCCGCAAGACCTAAGTTTTCCCAGAGGTTCCCATTCTCTGCTCACAGCAGGGCAAGGGGGCACCTTCAGGAGCATGAGCTTGTCCTCACATCTGCCATCTCAAAGCAGGGTTATGCCTAAGGGGGCAGGTCCGAGCCTGCTCTGAGAGGACACACACAGTTCTGGGCTCAGCAATCCCTCTTCCAGCCCGGCAGGTGTCATGGAACAACAGAATCCGTGTCAATCCACACCTTGCAGAAAGCAAACTAAACAACCCCAGGCAAAAGTGCTGAGAGCTCAAGTTCTGCAGTGAAGACCACCGGGATGGGGACAAGCTGCTACCGGTGTGGGAATGATGGAGGCTGCCACAGCCCCGACGCACGCTGCCTCCCAAGAGCAGGGCTGGGACAGAGACGATGTGAGGGGTGCCAGCATGGGACCCCTCTTGGGCTTACAGCCTTGGAAACATCCGTATTCCCTCAATATCCTCTTGATGGGGATGGGAGGTGAAATCTCACCACCCCGGCGGTGTGTAGCAGCCTCTCACTCCAGGAATACCGAGCTTCCTCTGCTGTCTGTGCCTCCTTTAGCCGCGGATGCTCCGGAGCAGGTATCCCATGCTCCCAGCTTCTGAAGCTCCAGGAATATCCTCGTACCGGAGGATGCTTCAGCAGCCCCACAGCGCGGCTCCGTTCACATCCACTGCTCCTCCACCCCGCAGCCTCACGCTGCTCCAACGCCGCTCCTCAGCCCCCGGTGAACAAGCCGGTTCCGCCGCCCCGGTCCTCCCCTCGGGCTCGCTGCCGCCCCGCACACCTCGCCGGCGGAGAGCAACCGGGGCAGAGCAGCAAAGGTTCCTCATGCACGGACATGCCAGTCCTTCCCGGAGCGATCCCGGCTGCCCGCCGAGCCCGGCATGGGGAAGCGGCACGGACGGGATAGGGGGACACAGCGGCGCTGCCGGAGCCCCGTTCCCGAATCCCGGTTCCCTAATGCCGGGATTCACGCGTGGAAGGGCCGCGCAGCATCAGACAACGGAGCACCCGCCCGCCCCACGCCCTGAAGTTTCCCCGCCCGCTCCGCTGCCCCCGGCGGCCGCCGTGTACCCCCCCTTCCTTCTGTCCCGGTTCTCCTCCCTCCTTCCCCGCCCGCCGCGGGTCGAGCCCCGGTGAGCGGAGGGAGCGAGACCCCCCCAATAGACAACAAAGGAGCGGGCGCGGCTCAGACAAAGAGGGGGGAGCGCTGCCCTGCTCCCCCGGGACGAGCCCGGCCGGGACCCATCGCCCCGCCCGCCCGATCGCCCACCGCGGGGCGGAGCGGCGGGGAAGAGCATTGAACCCTCCCCGGCGTTACGGACGAGACCCCGGGGGCAGCGGCGCGCCGCAAGGAGCGGCCCCGCAGTGACTATTGTCTGGGTGGTGGTGGTAAAGGGAGGGTTTAGCCTGGAGAGGAGAAGGCTCAGGGGGGACCTCATTGCTCCCTGACAGGAGGATGGGGCCAGGAGCGGGCTGGGATCTGCTCCCAAGGGATGGGATGAGAGGAAACGGCCTCAAGCTGCACCAGGAGAGGTTTAGATGGAGCTGAGGAACAATTCCTTCCCCATTGGAAGGCATTGGAACAGGCTGCCCAGGGCAGTGCTGGAGGCACCATCCCTTAAGTGTTCACACAACCATGGAGACGAGGCCTCAGTGCCACGGGTTCGTGTTGGCCTCGGTGGAATGGTTGCACTTGAGCTTAAAGGTCTTTTCCAGCCCACAGCAGCCCCACACTAATACCAGAGGGAGCAGGCCCAGAGTGGGTGCTCTTGGGTCCGTGCACTGCCAGCACACCAGCCGGATGGGGGAACAGAGAGCACGGGCAGAGAAAAGACTTCTCGAGTGCAGGTCTCCAAAAAGGCTCAGCTCTTTCTCGCCATGGAGGAACAAAGCAGCTCTGGAAGCTCTGAACAAAACCCTGCAAGAGGAAGGCTCTCTGGTTACAGAGCCACCTGAATACACACAGCCCTGAGGCTTCAGAGGCTGTTCATCACCCAAGCCATGGGACACAAGGGCTTTTGCACTTCCCCTGTCCCGCAGCACTGCAAAGGGGCTGCCCTTGCTGTACCACATCCTCAAACCCCCATGCCGTTCTCCTAGGGCAAGATGAGCACTGCGGAGATGTGGCAGCGGGGAACCCCACTGAGGTCAAACTGGGAAGCTCATTGCAGAGAAGCTGCTCTAAGTTCCTCCCATCTCCCCATGCTCAGCACCCACCAGGCTGTCAGGACGGGAAGCACAGCCTGGGGAGATGCTCACTGCATGGAAATTCCCACTCCTCCAACAGACAACACCAACCTGAGATGGGAGAATAACCCTGCCGGCAGCATGTATCCCTCCCAATCCCAGCCTCGCTCCTCCCTCACCTTGGCAATTAGCCTGGAGCCTGAGGGACACAAACACTGGAGCTGAATCCACCTCCTCTCCCCTCCGGTTGGGAGATGTGGAGGAGACTGGGTGGTCCCTTAGCAGGGCACTGCAGGCACCAGGAGTAAGCAGGTTGTGAGATCTTCTTGGGATGGGATTGGCATACGGTACACCACAAAGCCTCTTGGCTCTGATGGAGATGTGGGCTGGGAGCATCCCGAGTGTCCCAACACTGTGAGTACAATGTGCCAAGTGCAGGAAAGGAGAAAAACAGGGAAGGAGGAAAACGGGGAAAGGAGGAAAGAAATCCAAGTCACGTCCCAGGTATTGCTCCTCTTTAAACCTGCATCGCTCCCTGGGGACTCGCAGAACATGATCCCAGCTTGCTGTGAGGCACGGGCTGCATCCCAACCAGGAGAGCCCACACAAGCAGGGCTCCTGAGCACAGGATCAAATGGGTTGGAAAAGACCTTTAAGATCAAGTCCAACTTTTACCCACCCCAAACCCATGTCACATCCAAGCAGGGAGGAAGACTGATGTGCACCCCAGGAGCTGATCTCCTCCAAACACAGACCCCTGAGAGCCCAAGTGCTTCATGAATCCATCTCTCCAAAGCAGACCCCTACTAAGAACCCACCTCAGGATCCCCCTCACAAGCAAAGCCCTTTGCCAGATGGGAAAGGACTCTTCATCCATCTCCAGAGGCCGCAGGACATGGCACAACACCCCTCCATCACCAGGGATGAGGCACAACGGCTGGCTGAGCAAGTTGTAGCACACAGCAACCGGATGGATACTCCAAACCTCACTGTGCACAGAGCCTCCCAACCTCTCCAACCCATTGTTTTCCCCTCACAAGTTAAGCTCAAGTCCCTGCTGCATTTACAGAACCATTCCCAGTGACTGCAGCCCCTGGGAATTTCTAGAGCATCACACAAGAAGCCAAGACACTCCCAAGCCCCAGACCTCCCCTCTGCTTGGTCACCGCATGGTCCTGCATCCTTCTGCTCTGCCCTGGGATACTGCTCAATGCCTTTCCCATGCTGACCCTGACCCAGCAGCATCCCTCTTCCCTCCTGTACTCCACACACATCTCTTTCGGCTATGCTCAGAGCCATGCTCCCCCAGCAATCCCAGCACATGCAGGCTAAGGCCAAAGGCTTCCAATAAAGAAAGGAACAAATCCCCAAGGGAAGCGAGGCCATTTGCATCCTCCCGCCTGCGTGTTTTCACATGCAAATCACCACTGCACAGTCCCCCCTTTCTTCCCATATCAGGGAGGACTCTGTCCCCTCCAAGCTCTTCAGGGGCCTCTTTTAGGGGCAGGACAGCCTAATGTACGAACAACTTTGTGTCCTGGAGGAGGCAGGTTCAAATGCAGCATGGTTCAAATTTGCCTCATGTAAGTCTCTCAGATGAGACTTGATAATCAGAAGACCTATGTGCACTGGGGAGACATTGCCTGTTCCATCCATGTGGGTTATGGCTGTTATCACCTCCCCAAAGGTGGATGCTGCACGGCTACAACATTTCATGCCTGCATCCTTCTGCACCAGCTACAGCACACAGGGACAGCCAGTCTCCCATACAATCCCTTTGCCAACCATGCCTACCACACTCATCCCTTTACACTACACAAACACATGAAGAACCAGGTAACAAAGCACAGCAAGACTCCAGCAAGATGAAGGAGCACATAAAAGCCACCTTTGGCTCAGAAGTGAGCAGCCTAGAAGCTGGAAGAGGTGGCCAGTGAGCCCTGCAGTGGCTGTGCACAAGCCAAAGGCACCTGAGACATCAGGACAACTTGGACCACCCTTATACCTTTACATCTGGCTCAATCACAATGGGGAATCCCAGTCCCACCAGCGGAGCATCCACTGCTCATAATCCCTGCAGCACTCCTCCCTTTCCTCCTCCTTGGAAATGGAAGCATCCAGGCTATAGCTGCAGGTTTTCAGATAGGTACCAGCCTCAGCAAAGGGCAAGAGGCAGAAAGTCACCACATCTGCCAGGGAAGAAGAGGGAGGGACAGGGATAGCCCCCAGTATAACACCCTCAGACACAGCTATTCCTCTACTACAGTCAGGAAAACATTATCCTTGAGCTCACCCATATTCCCCAGGGCCAGTTTTCTAAATCAGTGCTCTACGCATTAATGCCTCCATGTGGTCACCAGCCAGCTTAAAGCCTGGTGCCATTAATGGGGTTATCTGCGGCCTTTCACAGCGAGGATGTCGGAGCAGCAGTGCAGGCAGCGTGGCAGGATGGTGGGGTTATCCTCTTGCTCCAGAAGCACAGACACACATTGTGGCCTATTTACTTGGGAAGAGATAACACCACGCTCATTTCCTTCACCTTCATTTCTGCCTCTTGCAGGTACCAGCCTGCAACATCAAAACTCAGCTCTGCTTCAGGAAGTGGCTGGTAGCTGTCAGTCTCTCCCACCTCATTGAGCTACAGACCTCACAGAAGCCCCCAGCTCCTGCTGTTTCCAAGCTGATTCCCCACCTGGCTCCATTCTCCCTAATCCTCTTTGGCAGGGAGCTAATTGGGATTTATCTGTCAGCACCCAATGCCTGGAGAACCATTTTGTGCTTCCTCCAGGGAAGGTGAAGAGGAGAAGGGAGCCTGCAGAAGGCATTTGCACATCCTCTCTTCCCCATCCCCTCCTGCAGCTTCATAGGCTTATTACCAACATTGCAGAGAAAGGAGCAGGAGGGGGAGAAAGTGGGGGCTTTAATTATTTCATTTAACACTTGGCAGGACCCAGCTTGACTCCTGCTGAGCAGCGCTTGGGAATGAAGAGCTTTGAATCCTTATCTACGGGAGACGGGGATGCGGGTGTGCGGGGCATGGAAAAGGGGTTTAATTCACGCCATTCCTAATAAGCAGCTATGCCAGGCAATGCTGGACAAGGGGTGCCTCTTAATGACTTTGTCCTGAAACAAACCCTTCTTACTATGTGATATGGGACCATGCAGCTGTTTTCCAGATGTGCTATAGGATGGAGTGGTCCACAAGCATGTGCCGCAGGGGATACAGGTCACCCTCTCTCATGCATCACTGTCTGCACACCACAGCTTGTGCTGCATTGGAAGTGCCAGACAGCCCCAGATGTTCCTCACACACAGAGCACAAAGCCCATACCAATTCCACATAACCACCCAATAGTGAGTGGGTTCGTGATGCCTCTGCCTCCCTGATTTAAACAGGAAAAGATAAAACAAGGTGTGCACACAGAATGTGGTGTCCACAGCTAAAGAGCTCCCCAGATACAGCACAGATCAAAAGCAGCACAGAGCAAAGCAAAAGCAACCCAAGGGAGGGACATGATGCATCTCAGTGCTAAAACGCACAGCTCCAGACAAACACTCCTTTGCACAGCCCTGTCATCCTCTGCCTTCACAAGGATTCCCAGGAGAACCAGGGTGCCCGCTGCAGAACTCGTGGTCAGAAATCATGGAGTCAATCGGGTTGGGAAAGACTTTTAAGCTCATCAAATCCAAACAATCCCCAGCACTGCCAAGGCCACCACTAACCCATGGCACTGAGGGCCGGTCCCCTTGCCTTCTCCCAGTGTTCCAAGGGTACCCGGAGCAGGATGCGCGCACTTTACAGCCCCAACCCTGCGGCTGCTGAGGCTGGAGCTGCGGCGCTGCTGCCCTGGCTCCTCCGGCAGGCTCACACTGCCCTCTGCTGCTCCCAACAGCATGGATCGTGCTGCAAGAGGCTCCATCCGAGAGCGGAGCAAGCTGCCCACAGCATCCCTGTGCATGGGGGGGATGATGGTGGAGCAACAGGAGGGTGATGAGGATGGGAAGCTGCTCCTTGCGGGGGGACAACAGACCTGTCAAACACTTCATAGGCCAATCTGCCCTGAACTTGTACTGTCCCGTGGCTGCCCCATCCCTGGCAGTGTTCAAGGCCAGGTTGAACACGGGGGCTTGGAGCAAGCTGCCCTAGAGGAAGGTGTCCCTGCCCGTGGCAGGGGTTGGAGTTGGATGAGCTTTAAGGTCCCTTCAACCCAAACCATTCCATGATTCTACGACAATTTCTACCCATCAGCCCTCAAGGAGCTGAGTAGCAGCAGTGGGTGATGCAGGAGTAGCCAGCACTTACCCCAAGCAGAGGCACCACATCCCACCAGAAGCATCATCTGCCATAGGAGCTGTACAAAGTGCTGCAAGCAGAGGGAGCGCTGGCAGCAGTATTCAGGACCTTCCAGCCCTCGGCCAGAGCTGCTCTGGGGTGCAGAATCTGAACCCCATGCACAGGGCAGCCACACAGCCCTCTGCCATCTCATCCCAGCCAGGGCTCTGCACAAGAGCAATGGCTTTGCCCCTGGTTGCCCCAGTCAGTCCAGCCATAAGAGCCCATAATCATAGAATCACAGAATGGTTTGGGTTGGATAGGACCTTAAGATCATGCAGTTCCAACCCCCTGCCATAGGCAGGGATCTGCACCCTCGAGTGATGCAGCTCTGTATCTGTCACCAAGCTCCCTCAGAGCAGCTCCTTGGCTGTGGCAATGTCCAGCACTCACCATAAACAAAGCATCAGCTCCACACTGTGGTCCAAGCTCTCTGGTGCAGCAGAGCTTCGTTAACTGCTTCCCATAAAGCAAACAAACCACAGGAGCCATGGAGTGGTGCAAGAATGGGTTCCTGGAATGCACAGAGCCAGGCCAAGCAGCAGGATGAGAGGTGGCAGCACTCTCCTCTCCTGTAGCAATAGGGGAGGACACACAACCTATTGCCCATCACCCAGTCCCACAGTGGTAGTGCTCAAACCCAGGCTGCTTCCATAGGGAGAGTAAACCCCCCTTAGCTACATGGCAAGGTGAAGTGAGCTTGAGCACATCACTAGGACACCCAGCAACAATGTGCTTGGACATGTCCGCAGGGGAGGATGCAGCAGCTCCAATTGGATTGCGAAGGCAGGGAGAGCCACAAGAGCCTATGGGAAGGATCAAAAGGGCAGGGACATACTCTGTAACCAACTATCGTCCTGCTTGGAGGTTCCTCATAGGCACAGCAGAGGGGCTCGCATGTTGAATAGAGACTCGCAAAGGGGAATGAGGAGTGCTGGGAACCCAGACCCTTTTCCTCCTGCCTGCCTGCTGTCCGAGAGCCAAAAGCAGGCAGGAACCATCCACCACGCTGCAAACCACACACAGCTCAGAGTAAACCACTTTGTGCCAGCGAACAGCGCCCAGGAGCCGAGCAGGATGCTCCACTGTCAAAGGACTCAGTTTACGCAACTCAGGGCTGATGCACAGGGTTATTCAGCCAGCAGAGGATGCTGTCGGCTTGAAAAGCTCCTCTCCATCCTCCCGCCCTCGGAGAGGTCCATAAACTTGTATGTCCCTCTTCCCTCTCCAGCAAGGGCACATTCCCGAGCAGACCCTTAACCTACCCCTCCCGTTCTGCACAGCACAGCCTCTATATTACACACAAGGGCACAAACCAGGCAGGAAATACAGCAGCAATAGCTTTAAACGGCTCAGCAGCCGCAGCTGGCCCAGTACTGGGGGACATGCCCAGCCCACCCCATGTCACACCAAAGAGCCAGCTGCTTATCCATCTATATATATGTATATGTATATAGCGTGCCCTTGTGTTGGAGGCAATGCTTTATATATGAGGGACACCAAAGGGACGTAGAGCTGTTGGAGTGAGTCCAGAGGAGGCCATGGAGATGCTGTGAGGGCTGGAGCAGCTCTGCTCTGGAGCCAGGCTGAGAGAGCTGGGCTGGGTCTGCCTGGAGAAGAGAAGGCTCCTGAAGGGGAGACCTTAGAGCAGTTCCCAGTGCCTAAAGGGGCTGCAGGAAACCGGGAGAGGGGCTTTGGACAAGGGCCTGTAGGGACAGGGCAGGGGAATGGCTTTAACCTGCCAGAGGGGAGACCGAGATGAGCTCTTAGGCAGAAGCTCTTCCCTGTGAGGGTGCT
>JARCZZ010037127.1:9843-31197 GCA_030323915.1 Brotogeris chrysoptera | reverse complement strand
ACTACCAAGCAGTAACTGAAAACACTGGTGTTATCAGCACAGCTCCAAGGCCCAAAAATCAAAACCACAGTGCTGCATGAGCTACCAAGAAGGAGAAAAATGACTGCTGCTGCTGAACCCATGACAAGCAGTCATCACTGGGAGGTCTCTGCCCACAGGAGGCAACAACCACACTGTGGTGGCTCCTGCCTCCTCCACCAGGAGATACACAGCTTGGATTGACAAGGGAAGGGAAGAAACAGTGTCCCAATCCCCCCTCCTCCCTTGCAAAGCTATGTGAGATGTCTCTTGACTGGGAACCACTAGTTTATCACTACCAAGCAGTTGTCTGTGCTGGCACATGAGGAACATCAGCTTTATTATTATGGGGGGAGGGCAAATAGGTCTGAAGTCAGTGATGACACTGTTTTTGTTCTGAAGTATGTTGAGGATGTTTCATTTTTTCTAACCCATGCAAGGGTTTCAATACTTTTTACTAAGGAATCTGAAAAGTGGTCTTGAAAAATTTTCTCTTTGTGGGGCACTGTTTTAACGTGCCATCTCCCTCCACCCCCTTTTCTATTTAATCCTTCCCCACCACAGTAACGCACAGAACATCCATGTCAGCCTTTTCTCCTTCTTATGATGCTCATTTGTTGCGCTTCTATGGCAGCAAGGTACATGGCAGTTGTGAAAAATTTCACAATCCTGGCAGAGCACTGCCAGGGGTCTTGTGAGTAATTCGTGCTTTAGAGAAGTGCAAATTGTTTGTGTTAAATTTCTGACAATGAATGCATTGCTTATATATCTTTTAAAACATTTATTTGTGCCTTTACAGAGATGACCATTGATTGAAGTAAAATTTAAATCTAACTTTGCAGTGCCATATGGCACAGCCTGTAGACACTAAGACTCTGGGAGTTCATGCATTAGATTGCCAGACTGACATGGTGGATAAGTAGATTGTCATAAAAGTAATTAGTTTCAGCTCATATAGATTGCAGTTGGCCTTTTCTGTTGTTAAGCTTTTAAGGGTTGATCTTTTAATGTTTTGTTGTGGTGCAAAAACAAAGCATCTCAGAGGGATGCTTTGTGGTCATAAATTATTAGTGTGTGTTAGCTGCATGAAATAATAATAATAATAATAAAAAGATCTCACACTTGCTAATATTTAGCATATGTCATGTTTACTCATATTTGTAAAGATATTTCTGTGGTTGATTTGTAACCCACCCAGGATCTAAGTAGTATCTAGATTTGCAGTTCATGACTATGTTCAGAGCTCTGGAGGACTTTTGGCTGCAAGTCCCTGTGGAATAGGAAAAGAAATAAAACTTTAAAAACCTCAGAAACTAGTATTTCTGAGTTTGACAGGTATTGTATAACAGGGTATAGATGACTATTGGATGACCATTACATTTGTCAGTAAAGGTAGTTTATTTGCATTGGCAACTCATGGCTCTGTCACATATGCAGTCAAGCTGGATTTCAAAGCTGAGGTTTTATCCCATTTTTTGCAGCAGGGCTTTTCTAGTACAGAATGTGACTGGGAATGTGAATTCCCAGCTGGAGCTATCAGTTTGTGCTAAAGCCAGGACAGAGAGTAGTTAACCCTTCCCAACAGTGATCCTTTTACCTTGGAGCCAGTCATGGAGCTGCGCATGCCCTGGACCTCCAGTGGTTGTGGCACATGTCTCGGTGCTCCCAGCTGCATGGAGGTTTTGATGGGTAGCTGGTAGATTCAGGAGCATGGAATATTCAGTGACAAAGGGAGATGGAATGGTACGAACCTCAGCCAAAACATCAGCATTAAGCCAAACGTATGAAGTTTTTGTGAGTTTCCTTAGGCGAGTTTCCTTAGACTTCCAGAAAGTAACAAAATCATAGCGTAAATGAAGCTTAGTGTTTGCCAGCACTAGAAGCTTTGCATTGCTCTGTTTAGCAGTGCTTTAACAATGTCTTTACACTTTCAGATAATATTTGAAAAATTAATAGAATTTTAATAAACTTGATTTCCTTTTTGTTTTAAATTGGCAAAATAATAATGTTTTTAGGACTTACTCTGTGTGAAAGTGTGAGTGCAGAATACATTTCATGGATGATTTATGAACCCCTTGAAAATATGATTTATAATGAAATTCTGACAGACCCTTAACAAAATTAGCATAACAAATAGCAATGTGATAATACCTTTCATGCCTGTGCATTCCTTCACATTTACTCTCACTAAGCACTTGCCAAAGGCCAAGAGCACTTCCAGCCTGGGCTGGGCAGCACACCGCAGAGAATACACCCTCAGAGAGCTGACCGCCTGCTGCACGTGTGTGAAGTTATGCATTCAGATAGGCTGTATGGGCAAAGTTTAATCAGCAGTAGTGTTACCAAAATAGCACCAAACTAAGAATAGCTGTCTTCAGCTACAGTGATTGCTGGTCTACTAAGGCAAAGCATGAAAAGTGTAACTTTTGCTGCTGGCAGCACTTAATTTCAGGGTTTTGTTAGAATAAGGACATATAGCTGAAATAGTAGATAGAAACCCAGTAATGACTTGGGCTGTCATTGTTAGCATAAGAGTTTATATTTATCTTTATATTTTAAAGCTTTATTTTGATGAATTTTACAGTTGAGCCTGGTCTCTACAGACTAAGCTGATGCTTTGTCTGTATCTAATGCTTGCAGTATATGAGATGAGTTTCTGCTACTATATTTCTTTGGAAAACAGTTTCATTTTATATAGAATAACCTCTGCCAAAGCTGAATAACTGGGTCAGACTCGGGATTTTTTATGTGGAAAAGTCTGGGCTATGGCCATCTCAGATTTAATGTACGTAACACCAGTGGTTTGCCACTAGGAGTTTTGAGGGCATTGTACTGACCTTAATCTGCTCACGCAACCACTGAAACAAATTAAAGAGCAAAAGAACCAGGCAGCTGCTAGTATCGAAAGGGCTGTTGGAGGTTGTTGAAATAAACAGCAAGGGGAAGACCTATAGCAAGTAGCATAATCTTTGGTTTCCCACCAACGGCTATACAGTTAAGGATAAATGAAGCTAAATTTTAAGGAAGTGGTTTCTTTTCCAAGTAAAAGTTAAAATGGGCAATAGAATTCCAGATGAGCTACAGCTGTTTATTGTGTTTCCCACAAATTGTTAGGACTATTTTGGGAAATACAGAAATGAGTGGGAACAGAAAAAACAATCCAGGAAATAAAAATGAGTGAACTTGTGGTGAGGCAGCGAAGCTCGTGGGGGTGTAGGTTAAACCAGGCCTGGGAAGGGTTTGTGCAGAAAGTGAGCACCCTGCCTAATAAAATATTTGGAAAAGTAGGAACCATTGAGTTACAACTTTGTTGTTGTTCCAGACCTGGTTTGTTTCATTTTACTAGCGTGTGGCAATCCTCACTATCAGAATGTCAGACTAAGAGGTAACAGTGCTGGATATCACTACTTTCCTGGGACAAGGAACAGAGGTAGAGTAGCCAAAGCAGTTTTGGGAGCCCCAAACCAAGGCTTGTCACAGATCCTGTTGTAATGCAAGCAATTTTATTTCCCTTTTTTAAGGTCTGTTTGGTAACAGACAAAAAGTGATCGTGAAAAGGTTTTATCATAATGTGTATGAAATGGGGGCAGTGTCCATCTCCAGCACTCAGCCTCAACTGCCAGCTTTCTTGCTGTGATTTTTAACCAACAGTTTTCCTTTGTGTTAATAGACTTATAAAGGAATAAACCGGCCACTCTGAGTGCAATAGTGTACAAATGGTCAGATTACTGTTTTTCCTTTTTTTCGACTAGCCAGGCTAAGTATCCTGAAAGAGCAATATTTGAGCTTCTGCCACCATGGTCAGGGGCATGGTCCATTAACCAGATTTTGTAGGCTTACAATCTTGCTCTTTCAAGCACAATTACTTTTCTCTGATTGTGGCCTCTGTAGTCATTAGGAGATCCAACAAGGAAGGAGAGATGTTTGTGCACAACTTTATGTGATGGACTCCCCTGTTGAGGTCATATGTGAGGACCATGCTGCAGTTTCTGGGGAAGCAAACTTCTTACTTTGTGGTTGTTATATCCATGGTACTGCTTACGACCTACACAACAGGGTCATAATTCAGCTTTACAGCTCCTACATTACTGTATATGAGATTGGATATCTAAAGGTTTCAAAAACTTACAACCAATAAGTATAATTGGAGGTGGTTTTACTATTTCTCAGACACAGATAAAAAGGTACATAACTCATGCTGAGTAATTGCAAAGCCAACACTTGAAATTAAATACCCCAAAATACTAGAAGGTAGGCCATAAGAAACAATTTAGCTGGTTTCCCAGTCAAAGACTCTCAACCTTAACAACTTTTAACTATCTTTAATATCAGATAAGTTAATAATTAATAATTAATAATTTCTTGCCCTCTAATTCTAATTTTCTTATAGAATATGTTTCCTATTCTCTGTTAGACTAGCTTCTGCTATTTTAAATCACATCGACCAGCACAGTACTGCATCAGTAATGAGCCTTGCTAAGTGTAAGTATTGGTGTACACATCTGACAGGAGGTACTCTCACAGGGTAAGATGCTGTTAACAAACAGTGAGTGAGCTCTCAGGACTGGGTCTTCATGCTTAGTTGAAGACGTGCAGCAGCACTAATAGTTGTTGGAATAGTTGTTTGCGTAGCAGTCAAGTCAGTAACTTGTAGAAGCAGATGAATAACTCAGAAATGCAGGTACTAGAAGTGTCTTGGCACACTGTGTTGTTGGACAGCAACATAGTTGCAATATTTTATTTGCAATTTTCATCTTGTTCTAAGGAAAGATCTAATTCAAACCCAATTATATTTGAAGTCAAATATATACAATGAGATTTGGTAAAATTCCTTTGTCAGATGTTTCAGATTTTTACCAGAAATGGTTAGGTATTTATAATTTGCTGCACAAGTAGTTTAAGTATTTTAGCATAAATTAGAGTGAACCAATGGCTTGTTATTTATTGCCTCATGCTCTACAGGAGTGATTTATAAAGCCCTGCTCTGCACTGCTTGTTACTTTGTATTCTAAGTGTTAGATGTGTCATCAATATCATTAAATGAATTCACAGTGGCATTCCTCTGGAACAGTGGATTTTGATACAAGGGTAACAGAACATAAGAATTATGTTTAATTCATAAGAGGCACCAATCTCTCATTTAGGTGTAGGCTGGGCTAGAAGGTGTCAAAAATATGCTTTACAATACCTCTTCTGATTGCATTTCAGACCCTCTCTATATACCCTTACGTTCTCTGTGGGAATAATATATAGCAAAACAGTGCAGTTTGTCAAGTGAATAACATTTGTGGTTTTATTTATTTGGGTGCAAATAGTATCATTACTTTTACTGCAAACCGAAAAGGAATATATTTTCATGAATATACTTAAAATTGTTCTTAAGGGAATCTATAAATTTAAAGGTAAGTCTTGCCTATTCTGTGCAATAAGTAACATTGTTGATTATTTAAATTACACTTTAAAATTTTAATACTTTCTAGTATTTATTACTGTTATTTTTACTTCTCTCCTTGCAGAATATAAACCTTCATTTTAATCTTTCCTTAATTACCTCTTCAAATGCCTCTTGAATTAGTGCATTGAAATCCAGAGCATCGAAAAGCCTGTAAGGATATTTATCTAGTATCTTTTTATTTTTTTATTAATTTTATGTAAATATTTCTGTCCCATTTAGCTTTTGTAAAAAAAAAAAAATTAATCTTACAAAAGCCTAGACTTATGATCAGCGCTGACTTGAAAATGTGCTTTTACCTCACTGTTATTCCAAGTGTATATGAACTCTTGACAGCACCATTCACATATAATGGTAATTTTGAAGCAAGAACATTTAACTCTTCATGCTGCTGATGCAATTATTAGAAGTGCTAATTATGCAGGATCTATGGGTGACTCCAGTGCTGTCATTTGCTAGAAGTTTGTTCACTGCCTAGCTGTAAGAAGTGGGACATGTTCTCTTCAACATTTCTCAGACTTGCCAAAATAGTCATCACATATTTTAAATGTATGACTGAAAGGAGTTACATTGACGGGAGAATACTAATGTTTATACCTATAGCAAAGCTAGAAAACCCCATATTTCGTGTGAAATGAAGGAATAAGGTTTTTTCAGTATTTTGAATTATTTTTCTTAATGGAAACAAAGAACTACAAAACAAACAGTGTTATCGCTGCACAGGGAGAGAAATTAGACTTCAGGCTTCTTATGTCACAGCTTTCATGCCCTGCCCTGTGAATATAAATTTGAAATAAGCGTGGATCGATGTGTAAAGGAGTTGTATCGCGTGTATCCCTCACCACAGTTTGCTGTCACAGACGCCTGTCCTTGGTCTGCAGTGGTGGAGGCAGGACACATCCCATGGGCCCTCTGGCCCTTTGGCGCTATTTTATCTGCTCTAAGATAATCGTGCTTTTATTGTTGCATTTGATGAAAATTTCAGAGTGTCTGGATTTCTTTCTGAGATGCAAAAAAAGCACATTTCAGACACCTGTCATGCCTCCAAAAATGGGATTTCTGTTCTCTTTACAGGCCTGACTAAAAGACTAAGGCTACTGTAAGCTTTATTCAGTGGACAATAGTTGCTTTTTCATGAAGATTAGAAGAACATTTGTGTTAGAATGAGGGAAAAAATAAATGTAAACCTATGATAAAATTTTGTACACAAACCTGGAAGAGGTGGTTGGTTTTGGGTTTTTTTGCTTCTTTTTTTGTTTGTTTTTCTTTTTCTTTTTTTCTCACTTAAAATATGTCAAAAGGGAAATGTTTGGCTTAATATTATCTTTTTACTTTGGCTTTGCAATTAAAAATTTTATCAAAAGACTTAGACACTCTTCTAGAACAAAAAGCATCTGCATGAAAATTAGAAATTCCCATTAGTATTGTATTGCCTCAAAATCTTCCAAAAATGCTTTATCCTGAACACCACATTGGCCTTTCCTCTCCCCTGCAATGATGATCTGTTGGGCACTTGACATCTATCAGCCTTTCCTCCCACTGTTGTGCTGGGTGATGTTGGGGATGTGACTGGTGGGTTTTGGGAAGGTGTGTGAATCCTGAATGATCCATTGGTCTCACGGGAAGTTGTAGCCCACAGATTCCCAGGTCTTCCTTATGGCACACTGGGCATCCCTCCCAGCTCTGCTGGCAGCCAGCACCCAAACTACATCAGACTACTTTGGGACACCCTCTCCTTGATTTTGCAAAGAAAATGGATATCTTATTAGTTGTGGCATCCTTAGGCAGGGCATAAGGGGACTCAGTAAAGAGTACCTGCTTAATGACATAAATGTGTTCAAGACCACAGAGCTCCTTTAGGATCAGAGGTTAGCAGTGCAATAACTAACTGCAAGCTCATTTAATCTTATAGTACTTCTAAAATAACAGTGACTAGAGTAATTTTTCTTTGTTACACTGTATGCCCTTTCATTAGGAAGTTTATGTTTTAAAGCGGGGGCTGCTGTGCATGGTGACATAATACAAATCCATTTCCCAGGCAAATGTTCAGTTTTCAGACAGTCACTAAGTAATATAAAATTTTTCTGTCACCAGCACTGAAAGCTGCCTTGCCAGTTAAAAACAGAAAGAGAAAACATGCAGGGAAATTCAATTTAATTTAGCCTAAGATATACTCCTGGAGTGATAATGCTGTCTGTCCATCCCTCTTTCTCCCTGTAACAATTAGTTTTGAACTTGTAGGTCCATTCCATTGAAAGCTGGCAGCAGCTTAAGTGTCTTCAATATATTTATCTTGAGTGTTTGAATATAGAGGACTGTGCTGAAGGTAGCACTGGGAAAGATTTTCATGTATAAGATAATCACAAGGAGAAAAGTTTGGGGCAGCTCATGCTTGGCAAGGGGCTCCCGCTGGGCATGTGTCTTATGAAACTCTTCCTCAGCCAGGAGGAGTTTGAATTGAGTTGAGAGACCAAGAGAAAGATTATATCAATGTGGCAGCAAGTGATGAGCTTCCTGTGGCTTAGAAATCCCCACTCCTTACTTAAGGTGAGGAAGGACTGTGTACACAATCCCACGGCATGGAGGTGCAAGGAGAATGCATTAAGTTAAACCAGTACCCAACAAACTCATTGTAAAATCACAAAGCAGTGTGGCTCAGCATACGTGGCATCAGAAATGCATCCATGAGTTTCTGACTTCCGGAATGCAAGGCTTTGAACAGGATCTTTTTTTTAAGTGCATTTTCCATAATTAAAATGGGATTTTCTTATTTGTTTTGATAGAAGTTTCATAAATGTTAATTTGTATAAACATTTTTTCAAAGCATGAATGATGTTTAAAATAGACTATTTAGGAATATAGGTGCAGTACATTTAAAATAGAGTTGAACAAGAACAATATTTGTGCTCTAAAGAATAAACCTGAGCATTTGAAAAACAAATACTTTCTAAAATTTAAGGTATTTTGTTGTGCATAATGAAGCCTATAAAATACTCTGGAAAAAGTAGAGTAGCTTCAATCATGACTCCTGAAAACAACAGATCAAAATTCTTTACAATGTTCTTATTGGTAAATTCTTCAAAAGAGCAAATATCAGTGTGGAAAATACTAACATAATTTTATATAGAGTCAATAATACAGCCAGACAATGTTTAGGTGCAATATATATTGAGAAATAGAAATAAATACATCATTTGAAATTCTGAAACTAAACAGTACAGGCAAACATGTGTCCAGTGAGTATTTTTAATATATAAACATAGGTCTTCAGTTTAAATGCAAGGGATGGGCCTCAGGTCAGTAAAAAAGACAAAGAAGATGGGCAGTAATGTCATGCAAGAAGGTTTAGGGACTTGGAATTACATGATCTTAAGGTCCTTTCCAACCCAAACCATTCTATGATTCTATGAATCCAAACCTATTATGAGCTGTTAGATTGAGGAATCCTCAGAAATGGATGCACCGGGAAGCTAAGAGGCATAGATCATGGGCTGTATTTTAAAATGTTTTATTTGTTGTTTGCAGTATATTGTTTTTTGCTGTCTTCCTACTAGAATAACATAGCAGAGTTAATCTTTGCCAATGAATGAGGTCTGCCTGTTTCCTTAGCATGTGCCAAGCAAGCGGTACTGCATAGTTAGTACAGCATTGTTTTTAGATGTTGTTCTCAGATATGTCTTATTTTCCCCTGAATTGATAATTGAACCTCTGTCATCTGTGTGCCTTTACCAGTTAACAGTTTGCTGCTATTCCTTCCATCTGTCTGATGGGTCTTACTTCAAGTCTTTTGATACTCACAGTTACATTCATCCCATCCATAGGGACACGGTACCTTCTAGCTTCTGTAATTTTTTTTTTTTCATTGTAGTTTTTCAATATTTCAGACATTCTCTGTGCAGATGTGTTTTTTTTTTTTTTTTCCAGAGATCAGCAGATGTTTGGTGACCATTCAAAATGGGCAATTGTCATTTAAAATGGGAAATACTTGTGATACCTTTATGTGACTTTGCATCAAATCTAATATCTGTTATTAATCCATCCATAATGGCAATCCTTGGAAGTCTGGTCAGTTTTACTTAGACTGTACGGGAAGATTTATCTCAGGGGTGGTATGCCACTGCTGCTCCTGAATTTAACCTGAGCAGTGTTTCTTCCCTAATGGTACAGGGGCTTGTACTAAATGCAGTGGTTCCTTAGTTGAAGAGGAGAGAATCACAAAAGCAAACCCACATTTTTTGTTGTTGTTGTTTTTTTGATGCAGTCTTAAAAAAATAACTAAAAACTCTGACACTCTGAAACCCCCCCTTAGAATCTCAGTTTTGAGAAGTCCTCTTTTGTCATTAAGCATTAGCTTGTTTGCTGTTTTATTAACCAACCATAAACTTCTTAGCTATACAAATTATAGATGAATTTCCCTGATTTCCACCACCACTGTTGTATACAGCACCAGATGTGCAGGTCTCCAATGAGTGCCTTCATCTGGAATACTTGGTATTTGTGATTCCAGACATGGGAATATGAGCTCCCAAGCAATATTTCAAGTAACAGAGCAGTAATTATTTGCATGTATTTGAAAAGTTCGCCTTCCTGACAACATTACTGAACTGAATTCCCAATGTATTTCTTTTGACTGGAAACTGTCATTAGCAGATAAATGAAGAGTCAAAGTCTGGTAGCATTTCACCCAATAATTGCCTTTTTTTTCTTCACCTGGGACAAGGAATACAGTCTTGGGACTGTGCAGAACATGAGCAAGATATTTTCCTACAAAGATTCATTCTGGTGTTGTGCTCATTCTGCCAAAGATTTCTGAAAACAAATCTGTACTCAGAGGAAAAGTGAGTTGGTAACAAAGAACATCCATCTATCCTGAAGTATTTACATTTTTGCTTAGATTCTGTTACTTTGGTTTCTTTCAAAGGCTGTGGTTATAAATCTCTTCATAAATACTTTAAGAGAAGTGTTTTTAGAGTTTGATACCTTTTTCATTAATAGGCTTAAAGAATTACCAATATGATATCAAAAAAAGATATTATAGCAATGTAGCTTAGGGTAATTTATTTATGAGTAAGATAGGTCATGGATTGTTTCCTAGTAAGAAACATGAGTTCAAACTCATTATTGTTGGAACAGTATATTATATGGGAGGCTGCTGTCCAAATGAGTTGTAAATTGAGAGAATTTATGCCTGGGTCAAGTGAGTGACTAATTCAAGCTAAAGTTCAAACAGCAGTTTTTATTTAACATGATCTTGATAACTCTAGTAGTGTTTTATTATACAAAAAACATCCACAAATACCATAACTGTGAACATGGATGTGCTGTTGGGCAGTTTGGCAAAAAGCAAAGCAGGGCTATATGTGTTCGATTAGTATAGCTGAGTCTGATTTGAGCAGGAGATTGGTCTGGAGACTTCCTGAAGTCCTTTCCAGCCTCAATTTTCTTATGGTCCTCTCTGGGGTCATGGTTTCTTGGGTGGAGGAAGAAAGAGTTCTGCTCATGGCTCAGAATAAGCTGAGTTCTCCCATTTTGGAGCTGGCAGCAAGGGGGAAGTTGGGTCCTGACCACAGCTGCCTACTCAGTAGGACAGGGCTGCCATCCACAGCAGAAGTGGAGGCCAGCACTGAGTGATACTGGGCCACTGCTAACACTGCAAAGTGATCATAAGGGCTTTGTTCAGCCTTAACAGCTCCTGAAAGTTGCTTGATTGGAAAGCAGGGCTGGAGAATGGGACCTATTGTGGAAAGACACTGAGAACTGATTGTTACTGCCCCTCTACTCTGCTCTTGTGAGACCTCACTTGGAGTATGGTGTACAGTTCTGGTGTCCTCAACATGAAAAGGACATGGAACTGCTGGAACAAGTCCAGAGGAGGGCCATGAGGATGATCAGGGGGCTGGAGCACCTCCCGTATAAAGATAGGCTGAGAAAGTTGGGGCTGTTCAGCCTGGAGAAGAGAAGGCTGCATGAAGATCTCATAGCAGCCTTCCGGTATCTGAAGGGGGCTATAGGGATGCTGGGGAGGGACTCTTCATGAGGGACTGTAGTGAGAGGACAAGGGGTAATGGGATTAAACTTAAACAGTTCAGGTTAGATATAATGAAGTTCTTCCCTGTGAGGCTGGTGAGGCCCTGGAACAGGTTGCCCAGGGAAGTGATAACTGCTTCATCCCTGGCAGTGTTCAATGCCCGGTTGGACAGAACCTTGGGCGACTTGACCTGGGGTGAGGTGTCCCTGCACATGGCAGGGGTCTTGGAACTCAGTGATTTTAAGATCCTTTCCAACTGAAACCATTCTATGATTCTCTTTTAAATCTCTTTTTATTTGATCTCTCTGTTTGAGGTGGGAGAGGTTAGAAATGATTTAGATAATTCAGGTCTCTGAGTGTGTCTTAATCCAAACCTTAAGACATTACTCAAATGGGCATCTCTGAAACATCTTTGTTGAAGAAGTGCATAAGTGTGCCATGAGCAGCAGGATCCACGAAGCCCAGTTTTGGGCCAGTAAGTCCCCATAGCACCCACGTTGCAATACTCCCACAGATGCCCCCACACCATGTCTCACACTCACTTGCAATGCCTCCAGGGTCCCTGAATAGCCTCTTCTCCTTCCCCAGTCCATCCAGCTCCTGCTATTGATGCCAGGCCCCTTCATCATAGTCTCTCCAGTTTATGCCATGTACCTGATGTCATTCCACCTGCTTGTTTTGGCTTGAGTTCTGTGATACTTAACAAGTTTGTCATTTTTTCAGTGGCTGATGGAATTAATTATTCTCCTAAGGCAGTATTTCACCTGCCTGTTTCTATTTGTATGCTGCTATGGTCTTCAGGGATGTATGTTTTCTTCCAACACATAAATCTGGCTGAAAATTAGAAACCATGCAGGAGAAATAACTGTCTTTGTATGATTAGTGACCCTGCAGTTTTTTCAAGAGGTTCACCATATTCCCAGCAAGCAGGAGGTAAATGAGAATAAGGAGAGAATAACAGGTCTTCAATACCACCTGTAATATGTTCTTCCTTAGTTTGATTTTGATCAGTCTGTGAAAGGTTAACATATTTCATTAGTTTTTTCACTCATCTAAAAACTTTTAGGACTATGGAGACAGTGCAAAGAAACATTAGACAAGGAGTGCAATACTTCAGTGTTCAGTGAAGCTTTGGGAAGGGAAACCTGCTCCAGATGCTCTGGAGAGCAGCCTGTGGACACTGATTTTTGATGGAACATTTTCTAGCTTTAGATTGAAGAGGCAGATTTTATCCTTCCGTTGTAAGCTGATTTTGCATATTGTGGATGCACAAGTTGCATAAATGTAATTAATATTGAAATGAGGGTTTTTTAAGAAATTGGGTTAATTTGGCTATTTGAGGATTTCTCTGTGTGGGTTGTAAAGCAAATACAGGGAATGAGGTTCCAGATTCTCACATGAGCCAGCTCATCCACAGCTGTTAGCAACACCCTTTGGGAACAGCTAAAGCAGGTTAGAGCAGGCTGCTCAAACTTTAACTGGGAAACGGATAGCAATACAGATGGCATGAGAGCAATGAACTGAAAAGCTAGCCTTAAAATCATTCTTTTTTCCCATTATTTAGAATCTCTTAAAACCAACATTGTTTTCATCATGGGATCTCTTATGCTTTGAGATTTTAAATGCTTTAAAATTTTCTCTGTATTAGCTAAATATGTTATTTCTTATCACTTTTCATGTAAAAAAATATATATCACACCAGAAAACCCCAGAGCATCAACTACGTGCAAATTCTTGAGTTTCTGGAATCATGCAAAATCCTCGGTACTTCTGGTGGGTATTCTGAGATATACAACCATAAACTCATGGATGGGGAGAATCAGTATCACAGGTATTTACACGAAGTGCTGGACATAATGGACTGGTTAATTCTTTTATGTTATGAAAAGCAGTTCTCAAAATAAGTTTTGATTAATCAGATTAGATTCAAACCTTGCTTTTATTTCTTTGCTTTTACCTGACATTCAAAACCTTAGAATCATGGGTCTGGAGTATAATGCAAACTGGAAGGGATTTCAGGAGGTCTCTAGACCAACATCCAGCCCAAAGTAGGGGCAGACCAGGTTTCTCAGAGCTTTAATCCAGTTGGATACAGCAGTGGTGGAGAGGAACTGCACAACCTTCCTTAGCTGACTGATGTCAGGTCCCTCCAGACGTCTCTTCTTCAGGCTGAACGAGCCCTGGTGTCTCAGCCTCTCCTGACAGCACAGATGCTGCAAACATCTTGGTGGCCTCTGCTGAACTCACCTGTAAAGTAGTACTGTTAAACTTCATTAGTACATGTTGTTAAGAAAAGGATAACACTCATCATAGAAGCATATAGGAAATAACTATGTTCTGTGTGTGCATTTACTTACTACCTCTGTGTTTCTTTAGAGATGTCAGATACTATAAAACCCACAGTAACTGTAACATTTAGTCTTGCTATGCAGGAAAAGACAAAGGGGTTTTTTTTTGTTCTTGAAGGATAATTTAGGTGATTGAATGCTATCTTGGTTGAATATCGGCCTTAGACTAAATAAGTAAAATTTGGGTAAACCAGTACTTTTTGTACCAAAAAGATGTAATATATTCAATAGCTTAAGGTTAAATATAGATTTCAAACAGTTATAAATATGTGATGCATTAAAAAACTAAAATCCATACAATCAGTGTTTCACTATATAATAAAGTACAGTATATTGAAAAACCTGAGACAAGGACATTCTCTCCCAGACACTGAAAAAGGTGGAAAACAGGGACCTATTTGTTGGCACTGTGTCAGTAGAGAGACAATAGATGCTTGTTCTATTATTTATATGAGCTGACTGCTTGGCAGATGCCACTGCAATAACCCTTTATTTGAAAAGTAGAAAAAATAGAATTTGCTTTCCTTTATAATCACACAATGCAAAATACAAATGAAAATGTTGGATTTCCTGTAGCTGAGAAGAAAGTATTCTCCTAATCTGCTTTCAGTGAGCGAGAAGCTCTAATCATTCCAGTCACATAAAACTAGACAGAATTAAAAAAAACCATAATTTTATTCTCTGAGATACAAGGGAAAGGAAGATGAAAATATTTATGTACAGTTTAAAATGATAATTCTTACTTTTTTACTCCTTCATAACACATATATACTGTTCTGTTGCATCCCTCTTTTGTACCCACACCTAGCAACCACATAAAAGTTTAGTGTTCTTTAGGACTACAAAAGAATGTTCTTATAAACTGTGAAATTTAGGGGCCGAAGCTGCCTGTTTACCCTTCTGCTTCAAGTACTGTAGCCTTGAATCCATTCCATGCAGTACATTAAATCTCTTTGATTTAACTGCAGTATTCCTCCCCTTATATTTACCCCAAATTATCATATTGTCTCTCAAGCATATAATTTTTTTTTAATGCCGAAGAGCAACAGCAAAACCCACCTTATGACTTACAAGTGTCTTGTGTGTGCTAGACCACATACATATACAGTCAAAAATGTACACATCAGGGCAATACACAGGAATGTGCGTGGACCAGTGCATATTTTAAAAGATTCTCAAGTGTGGTTGAAGTTGTAGGTTCTAAAAATGCATGTTTTGCATGGGCTACATGGAATGCGATACAATTTCTGCAAGACTAGCTGGATGCAGGTTGGGTCTAGCAACACTGGAAGAGTTACAATTAGCGATTCATAGTGCATAGGTAGTCTGTGGGAGGGAGAAACAGCCCATCTCTGCACAGTGTGTTTTATCCAGTGAGAGTTTCTGACAGTCTTATCAATGTTTTGATGCATGTTTTGTTAATGGCAATGTGTTCTCAAGTAAAGGCAGTTGATAGGCCTGACCAATTTGGTGGCCTTCTATGATGGGCCTACAGAACTGATAGATAGGGGCGAAGCAGTTGCCATCGTCCACCTGGACTTGTGCAAAGTGTTCAGCACTGTCCCACACAACATCTTTTGTCTCTAAACTGAAAAGACATCAATTTGATGATGGACCACCTAATAGATAAAGAACTGGCTGGATGGCCACGTGCAGAGAGTTGCGATCAACAGCCCAATGTCCAAATGGAGAACTGGTAACAAATGCTGTCCCTCAGGGGTTGGTGTTGGGACCAATCTTGTTCAATATATCTGTCGGTGACATGGATAGTGGGATTGAGTGCCCCCTCAGCAAGTTTGCCTATGGCACCAAGCTGTGTGGTTCGGTTGATATGCTGGAGGGAAGGAATGCCATCCACGGGGACCTTGACACGCTTGTGAGGGGACTGATGCCAACCTGATGAAGTTTAACCGTGCCAAGTACAAAGTCCTGCACCTGGGTCAGAGCAATCCCAGGCACAGCTATAGGTTGGGTGGAGAGGAGATTGAGAGCAGCCCTGCAGAGAAGGACTTGGGGGTGTTGGTTGATGGGAAACTGAACGTGAGCTGGTGGTATGTGCTTGCAGCCCAGAAAGCCAACCATGTCTTATAGTGCAGCTGCTAGCAGCAGGAATAAGGTTAAGCTCTGCTAGTGCGTGTAGAAACTTAACCTTGTTTTCCTTGGTCCTATTGAAAACCTTTTTGGGGTGTCATGATATGAGGTGTTGTACTGTAGGACAACCCTGGTTGTTTTTTCCCAGACCCCCCCAAATGTATTTGTCACAGTGCCTTGCCGTGCCAGGGAAAGGCACAGATGCCAAGCATCCCTGTAAAGGCAGAGCAGGAGAAAACCTGGGACAAGCACTCTGCTCCTGGACACACAGCTCAGCATGCTGCATGTGATCAACAGGATGCTGGTAGTGTGCCTATCTACAGATTCATGAATGCACACCAGTGTCACTGGATTTCTTTCTCCCAGATCACCTGGAATGATTTGTGTCATCACACAGGGGACAAATTGATATTACTTAGGCTATATTCAGAGGAGCTGGCAGTATTGTACTCAAATAAAGTGGTTTTAAGCTTGTTGGCACTTGAGCAGGGTGGCACTTCAAGTCTTATTTCATAGGTAACGTGGACTATATATGGTTCAAGTAGAGAATCAGCAAGTCACATTTCTTTTTTTGCTTTTCAGTGACAGACAACATAAAAGTCTTTTTTGGAACCCAATTTCAGCTTGAATAGTTGCAGTTTAGGAGAGAAAATTCTTTACAGAATTGCTGTAATTGAAGCATGGGGTTAGTAATGCCTTGAACTGACAGTAAGCCTTGACACCTGATACAGTCTTCCTGTGTTCAGACCTTTCTTCTTCTGTCAGCAGTTTATCTCCTCTTGCTACTTCTAAAACCACAATTTCCTCTTTCTTTCTTGCATAGCCTCAAGCGGAGAAATACATCTAGGCTAATGGAAGTGTGAAGTTAATATTAAGAGGAGCCTTACTACCTCTAAGTTGTTTTTCTTTCTAAGCTCTCACCATGTCAGGATGTTCCTGTTCCCTCCCATTTTCCTTTTATTTCTCATCCCTTTGGAAAGATTCATTCGTAGTGAAGAAATACCTCTGAGGACATGCAAAGCATGTGTATTACCCTTTGGCTGACTGACCCATTAGATCTGATGAGTCACTTGCCCTTTAGCTGGAAATAAATAATGTGCAATTACAGAGTGAGACTATAGACTGGTCTGGAGTAACACCAATTAGTAGTTAGTAACTACCCTTCATCTAAAAAGTATTTAACTACATTAAAGACAGTATAGAAACTTGATAAACAGCATAAAAATCAGTTACTGGATATATATGTAAATATAACCCCATAATTAAGAGTTGAATAGTTTTTTCTCTTTAGTATAATCTTTTTCAGGCATTGTAAGTATATTTTTTATTATAATTAAAATAAATATGATGTAGGTTTTAGACTTGAGTGTGAATATAGGGATGGACATGGTTTTGGGTATATTAAGTATTTTTAGAAGAGAAAAATCCAGATTCATGATCCGGTTCCATGAATCTCACCTGTCAGGTAGGACCGTCACCAGCAAAGAAAGCTCAATATAGAAAAAATACATTTTGCACTTCTTTCTAAAAGTAGCTTAGGTCATGCATATTTGCACTGCATTGTTGTAATTTTCTCCATGAGTAAAGAATAAATATGTAGGAAAACAAGCAGGTAATACTGGTAAATTGTCAGTCGTGATACCCCTAATATCTCTCCAAAGATTCACTGGCTGGTGCAGAGCTCATACATATGCCCATTGCAAAACCAATGCTAACATGAGCATATGCTGTAGGAAGCTGTGCCCTCACTGCACGGCACTGCTGTCCCCAGGGTGTAGATTGCTCCTGCTTTGGAGCAGCAATAATTGGCTCCTACTTTGCATTATCAAACCAGGGATGATAGACACAGAAAGATGCAGATCATTCAACTGGCTGATGGCTCTCTGCCCACATCCCCTCTCTCACACGCACGCAGAGATCCAGTAAACAGTACACAGTTTGGTATTATTGGTGTTATTTTGTATTTGTTGCATTCAGACACATACTCAAGCTCCTCTCTGCATGTGGTCTGTGTTTTGAGAGTTTGCTCCTGTCTGCCTCATAAAGGAATTTTGTGGTTGCCATCGCTGTTGCGCACATCCTGAATTGTATCCTGGGCTGTTGCATAACCAGCGTCTCTGAAGTCCCAGTCCACTGCCAATATAAGTTTTCTTTCTCATTGTCTGTGAAAAGCCCTCTCTTCCACCATGACAGACTGGGGAAGGGATAGAAATACAGAAAATACCTTTTGTTCCTTAAATGTGGCATTTTCATGTATGTGCCCAGCAGCACCGTGAGCCAGGGTTTTGCTCAAAACATGAAATTCCTGCAGTGAAACCCATTTGCAAAACATGTCTGTTGGTGCTGTGTTGGATCCAAAGTTGGCTGTGAGATGCCTTGCCATTTTCACCTGCTAGAGGAAATCACTGTATTTCATCCTTTTAAAGAAAGCCTGGATATGAGTTTGGCTTTGGAGATTGCTTGGTCCCTCTCTGACTCATGCATCTGCCTCATGAGAAAATTTGCAGAAACATATATAGTGATCATGGTTTCTTGCATATTCGTCACAATAAAGGTTTAACAAACACTCCCAAATGAGACTTACAGACTCATCTCTCTTGCCTTTATACACTGGGATGATGTATTTGTTTTTGTTTTACTCTGTACTCGGTATGGTCACTTGTCAGACAGTAGATGAAGAAATGCTGATGAAAAACTGTGGCATGGTATTTTGGTGTATTTTATGTAAGCATTGGAAATCCTAAAATAGTTTCTACGGTGCACATGGTAAGGACTGCAAACACCTCACACTGGTAAGATGATCTCAGGACTGTGGCCAAAACACTGTAGCTACCAGATGAGACAAGGCTCTAGCTTTAAGTACATTTAGCCTCTGAGTCCAAGCAGGTTGAAAAAGCAACACAGCTCTCTTCCACAAGCAGAGGGAGTGGCCTAAAAGCCCTAGGAGCATCAGATAGCCACAGGTTTGCATTTCTCAACACACGCATTGGTGTGGAGCTTTCCTAATGAGCAGGAAGCAAAGTGGATCTCAGAGAAGTTTTCATTTACTCCTGTTTGTACTCTGATCATTTGCAGATGGGTTTTACATTGAAGATCCGCTATGTATGAGAAGTTTGATACTAGAAGTGTTACTTTTGTTGTTCTTCCTTGTAAGTGGACTAGTATCCAAGAGAAGAATGACGTATTTTGACTTTCCTTTTGGACCATTCCATTGTGGTCCTTCTTGACATTTTCCTAAGCAAGTGAGGCATGATCCATTAAAGCAGCTGGCTGGAAAACCACAGTCGTAAAGTAGTTTTCAGTGTCTTACTGTTAAACTGAGAGGCCATTTCATGGAGTTCATATGGATCTATCTTGAACCCATTAATGTTAATTATTTTCATTACTGATTTGGAGAAAGGATAACGAACACATGAACAGTGTGTGCAAGTCTAGGCAGATATTGGAAGAACTTTGGCTGCAAGAAATCAGACTTCAAAGGCAATACTGATAAATACTGAAAGGTTTTGAAATCTCTGGGACAAAACTGAAGTTGTGAAGTACTACACTTAGATAAGAGGGAAGAAATGAGCAATTACAAATAAAGAATGACTATCACTGTTAGCATGACAGCTCTGTAAGAGAAAACCAAATCAAACTGCATTGTATTTCTAGCTGATTATGAGAAAACAAAATGACAAATCTTTATGCATGATGCATTAGCTGTTCTTTTAGCTACAGGTCATTAATGAGAAATAATCATTCTTCAGACAAAACTGGTGAGACCTCAAGTATGGAAACTATGTGCAGCTTTAGGCATATAATTTTCACAAAGGCAGAAACAGATTGAGACCAGAGGAGACCAAGAAAACAGTACATTGTTCAGAAAGCGAATGGTTAGAGAACAGGCAGTGTAAAGATCCACTTTAGCTTGTCTGGACAATGAGGGCAAGAAAAGAAAGAGCAACTTAATTTGCTGTAAACCCCCGTGCAGCATACCAAGAAATGTTGTAGGGTTTCTTTTCTTTTGGTGATGTTTGACAGAGGCCTGGGGCAGAGCTTACTTGTCTCTCCCTTTGTTTCCAGAGAGAATTCCTGGACATCCGTTCAAGCTCTACATTTCTATCAGTAGCATATAACAGTACCGCCATTGCTATTGCCTATAGGGTTGTGTGACTGTTAATTTCACAGGGCAGCAGCTCTGCAAACATTTCTTCTGTCCTGCACTGAAACAAGTACGCTCTCCCAGGCAGAGTGATGTGCTTAGCTTTGCAATGCGCTTACTTTTACTGATGTTCTTCACTGCTGTGAATCCTGTACCACTGCTTTTTATTACCAACCGAGCATTTGGTTTTAGGAGCTTTTTTTTTTTTGCTATACAGAAACAATCCCTACAAGTTATTTTATGAATTTAAAAGGATGCAGAAAGAAAAACACAGAAGAAAGCAGATAGGGACTTATGATTTGATTAGTCATGCACATAGATATGCATATAAATAAATACTACATTATTTATTGTTGCCTTTTTTATGTTCACAGGGCTACAGCTACTCATAGGGGCCAAGTAATATTCAAGGATGCCTTAGCACAACAGCTGTGTGAACAGGGAGGTAAGAACCACCATCATATTAAAAATATCTGACAAATGTGGTTTTGCATTGTACTTGTAAGTGTTACTCATGAAATTTATTTCACAGAAACCAGTATCAGGATCTTACATTCTTAAAACTGATTCACTGGCTTCATACTTCCCATTAGTTATCTGGGAAACCACTCTGTCCTCTCTGCTAAACACCGGGGAATATACAAAAGTAAAGTAAATCCTATTGCATTATAGACTTAGAATCATAGAATCATAGAACAGGGTTGGAAGGGACCTTAAGATCATCTAGTTCCAACCCCCCTGCCGTGGGCACGGACACCTCACACTAAACCATGTCACTCAAGGCTATGTCCAGCCCAGCCTTGAACACCGCCAGCGCCAGCGACGGAGCATTCACAACTTCCCTGGGCAACCCATGCCAGTGCCTCACCACACTCACAGTAAAGAATTTCTTCCTCATATACAATCTAAACTTCCCCTGTAAGTTTGAACCCATTACCCCTTGTCCTGTCACTACAGTCCCTTATGAAGAGTCCCTCCCCAGCATCGCTATAGGCCCCCTTCAGATACTGGAAGGCTGCTATGAGGTCTCCACACAGCCTTCTCTTCTCCAGCCTGAACAGTCCCAACTTTTTCATCCTGTCCTCATACGGGAGGTGCTCCAGTCCCCTGATCATTCTCGTGGCCCTCCTCTGGACTTGTTCCAACAGTTCCATGTCCTTTTGATGTGGAGGACACCACAACTGCACACAGTACTTCAAGTGAGGTCTCACAAGAGCAGAGTAGAGGGGCAGGATCACCTCCCTCAACCTGCTGGTCACACTCCTTTTGATGC
>JARCZZ010037126.1:0-32095 GCA_030323915.1 Brotogeris chrysoptera | reverse complement strand
CCCAAAATCAAAAACACAGCGCTGCACCAGCTACCAAGAAGGAGAAAAATGACTGCTACTGCTGAACCCATGACAGGATATAAATTGGTTTCCAAATGAAACAGAAAACAGTGCAAAGCTCATCTTTTGGAGGGTTCAGTTCAAACCTGAAGCCATACCTGACATCTTCAAGAGACTCTTAAAAAATGTATGAAGATTTAAGGTGAATCTGGGCAGTTTAAAGTTTCCCATGTGAAAACCACAGAAAATACAAATTTTCATAAGCTTCTGTGAAACCCTGACTGGATTTAACCACAAGTTGCTTTGCATTTTGAGTGTCGTCCAGACACGAATGTCAAAGAGAGGGTAGCTTTTTACACAAAAGATTTGGTGCATACGCACAGCTCTCACAGGTTGCTTTGTTAGTCACTCTGATTGCTCTCTTTTTTCTGGAGATATACACAGAAAGAACTAAAGTGACCTCAGAAAAGAAACTTTTAACCTTATCCTTGATGTAAACATCTCACACTGATATTGCAATGTAGGTAAAGGAAAACATGGCAATTTACCAGAACAAGGTCAATACCACATTAAGGTAGATGTTTCCTTTTAAGGTTAACTTCTAAGGGGATTTCAGCATTCCTTTCTAACCTAAATAACAAAATGGCACATACTACAAAGGTCTGCCTTTTAAAAGCTAACACAGAAGTCATTGTAATTGATCAATTTTGAAAGAGGAAGGCATGCTCAGTTGTAAACTGTTCAAAACAGTGCACCATTTATACTTCAAATTAAGTCGTGAACCACAGCTGTGCAAGTGTTGCTTCCCAGTCCTACACCAACATGATATGGTACACGCATGTACACATTTATACATACAACTAAAGGAAAGAGTACGTAGACAACAGGCATGACAAAACTCTGTTCCAGATACTTCTCTATCAATACACTACCAAACTTCAGAATCATTACAGGAAAGTAGAATCATGATCATCCTTTGAAAACAAGTGTCATATGAATTGTTAATAGGCCGCATCGCAAGCGCATGTGAGTTATTATAATCTAGCACATATGTGGAAGCCTACTGCACACTGAAATTACTAGTTAACACTTAATTTTTGCATTCCACATTTATGCAATTAATTAGAGAACACTTAACATTCTCTCTAACTTCAAGCTCTGCATGATCATGTTTGATCATGAGGGAATTTAAAATCATTTCTGTAGCCAAGATTTAAATACAAGAGGAAATAGAGATTGTGAGGGTTAGAAAGGGAAGCACGAATACATTAAGTGACAGACCAAGCTACAGAGAAATAAGAAAGTCAATGCAGACACGACAACCAAGCTTACTTATGGCAAGGAATGCTTATATTTAAAAAATATAGTAAAAACAAGTCAGACAACTTTTATTTATAGAGGAAATATGTTGAGATATAGTTATGTATTAGGGGACTTTGCTAGTCCATCAGCTGCATCAAAGATGAAGACATAAGAGGTAAGTAGATTTAAGAGATGTGGTATTTAAAATAGTAGGTAACACACCACAATAGCACTGAATTCAGCATAGGTTTTGTGGGTTTAGACTATATTTTTATGTCCTTGCTCTCGGATTTTGGGAGAACTGCCATATTCCTGTCTGTCAAATACATACAATGCTATGGTTAGTTAGAGGGATCACAGTGTCTGCAGTTTGTCAGAACTGGTTTGCCAGCCATCATAAATTCCTGGTATCACTGTGACTGCCTCTAATGTTTGTGGCATCTCCCATTACCCATCCTCCCTCAGGATTATTTCCCTAGGGCCTTGCAGAGGTCTAACACAGCATGTGCCTCAGGCAGGAACAGCTCAATCTCCGTTGCCCCAGCCCACAACACCTCCCAGTAAATCAATGGATATAGGTGAGTCACCTTGCAGTGATAGCCTTAAGCTTAGCAGAATACATAGCAGGCTTAGTTAAAGGATAAAGAAGGTCTTTAATATGCAAGTTCACTGTCCAGAGGGAACTGAGGGAGACATTTAAGGCTACGTTTTAAAGACTGATTTTGAAGAGACTAATGAGAACTCGTTTTAAAAGGTGCTTAGAGCCCCCACAACAGTTCCAAACCACTTCAAACAAACCTGTTTCTAATTGAGTTACAATGGAAATTTCAAGAAAGGTATTTCTAACCCCGCTGATGTATTGTACTCCTTGCCTTCCACATGTACTGGGTGCCATCATTCCCTGGAACCCTGGAACCCTTAGGATATACTCGATGTGATACAGAATCAATCCTGGCATTCCTAGCACGATCACTCGAGTGCTAAATAGCCCCAGTGCTCAGAAAGGAACTGGGCAGAGATGATTCAAACGACGGTAATGGATACATTTAGACACATTACTGTAATGAATCCTTCTTTGCATCCCCAAATAAAGAGTCAGGATTGAATCCTCAGCCAGGCTAGACTGCGGAAGTGATAACAATTTCCACTGGCCCAGAATGCTTGTAATCAGATACATCCATTTATTATCTGTGACAAGGTTGGAGATGTTAGGCAAATTACTTTATTATTCTGCAAAAATACCAGCTTGTCATTAACATTAGCCTGTGTCTTTAAAATCAGAGATATAAGCAGCTTCTTCATCTTACTACATCATGCTATAATCCGAAGTGCCCCGAGAGGAGCTGTAATATTTAAGGTCTTTTAGCTGGTACCTCTACATCCTGATTATCCTTTAGAAATTAAATGCTTTCAATATACATTAGTAAGAGACTAACAATCTCCTGCCACTTGAAGGATGAAGATGGTAAATGATGGCTGGGGCTTTTTTTTGTTGTTGTTTTGATGCTGCCAGGCAGGCTGATGACTTTATATTCTGTGTCCATGGCTCAATGACCCACAAATCTCCTTTGATATGCCAGGCAGCACAGAGAACCAAGCTGAACGGATCAGGAGAAAAGTGAAAACACTTCAGCAAGGGGCCCCCGATGAAGCCATCATGTGACAGGAATCCTAAGACTCTGCTACAGAGGGGAGAGGAGAGAGGGGGGGAGAGAAAGAGGGGAAAAAAAAGGGAATAGGGCATTGTGGTGGCACAAGCTGATAGAGATGTCAGAGACGCTTCAATAATCTCACGACGCTTTGGCCCAGTGTGGGGGCAAATGAGGCCCATATTGAGCATGGCGTGACGGGTAGGACCACCCCAGGAAAGCTGCGAGGGGGCAGGCACTTGGACAAATCAAAGCAGAAGAAAGTAATTTTCGATAAATTAAAGAAATCTCCATGGAAATTAGCATGAAACATTTTCTAATCTCCCGCTTTTCACTGCCGACAAGGGTCACTGGTTTAACTTCTCTCTCTTATTTTATTATTCCCCAGCCACATTCCTCTGCTTTTTTATATCCTTCAATTTTTACTACCTCTTTTTCCTCCAGTCTATCATTTTTAGCCTTTTTTACAGCAGCTTCTTAACCCTTTTAGGACTTCTCCCAGTAAATATTCTGGAGAATTAACTGATCCGTTAGAGTTTAAAGGACACACACTCCAAAGCAGTTGTATTTTTTAACCGGTTGCAGTATTTCGTCTACTGACTGTGCCGTCATTTTAACTGTGATCAAACATTCCCTTCACAGTAAACCCTGGAAACAGCCCTTTCCACAAGCTCCTTTAGAGATAGAGCGCTGACACTGCTAAATACCAGCTGCAAATGCACTGCTAGAGGTAACGTGCTAAGTCACAGTATTAGGACTTCTTGATTTTTAACACGAGAAATCTTTTCTTTTTGCTCCCATTTTAGTTTTGCTAATCCAAGAACATCAGATGAGCACCTCCTCTGTCCCACCTCTGTTCCAGGAAGTCACATTTGGAAATCTGGTTTAAATTAAGATGGATTAGGAATATTAAGTACTTCAAGGTTTTAAAAGTAAATACAAATAGCAAGAAGGTTGACTGGTAATAATGACATTGCTACTTCACACGTGAAGCATATTGAAAGAAGGTATCTGCCTTTTGACTGTTGTAACTTTGCAATTGTAGAGATAAAAAATCAATAAAACTTCAATGATCTGTGATCCATGACTTCTGCTACAGAGACAGAAAATGTGAACAAAATCATCATGGTTAGAATGATGATTTTCACAAAAAATATGACTCCAACTTCATTTCTAATGTAAGTGTGTGCAATTCTTCCCACATCACTAGTAAAGAGCCAGGGTCAAATTTACCTTTTAAAAAGTATAGTACTTATAAAGTACTTATTCACATCTTATGCCATATAATGAATCCAGTTTTGTAGATGTTCCAATGCACACAGACTTCTGAGATCTCCTTCTGTAGTCTGAATTTCTAAATACATCTAAATATATTAGTATGCGAAGAAGGAATTCTTTATACAATGATAAATAGTAACAGCAAACTTAAATAAGTTGCTGGCTTTTTTTTCCTGCCACTTGTAGATGCTATTGGACCTGAGGATGGATCTCCACAAGTTTCGTAGTAGGTCACAGAAGTATGTTCTCTGAAATGGTTTCTATAAAAAGTGGTCCAAATATGTCATTTGCTATCACTTAAGAAAGGAGCTCTATGTAGAATGATAACTGGTACAGTTTCTATCAGTTTTACTACTTGCACAAGCAGTGTGCTACATGTCTCTCATTTTCTTGAACAAGACAGATGCCTCTGGTGTGAAAAATACAGATGTTGGAGTATGCAGCAGACAAGTATGGTTTATCAAAAATACACTACTGGCACTGACTGATGTCAGACTTAATCATTCAGCATCCTAGCGAGAGCGAGAATTATTGGGTCTTAGTCATGTGTGGTTTATGTTTAAAAAGTAATACGTCATCTTGTTTCTTCTTTACAGAGGTTGGAAACTATTGAGCAGACAGCAACCCCTGGGGCTATAGGTAAGAAACTGAACAGAACCCAGAAACTAAGGTGCATGACAAGGGGTATAGGCATGGACAAGTATCCATGCTCCTTCTGTCAATGAAGGGCAGAGAAAAAAAATCAGCATTAGAAAGACTGCATTGAAAAGGGTGGGGGAATGGGAGAGCCTATGCTTACTTGATAAAAACATTTCCATATTTCATCTCAACAAAATATACACAACTTAATTTTGTGTTTAAATAGATGCATAGTTTAACAAACAGATTCTTAATTTATTCACTGCTTATCATATTTTAGATGATGTTTAAACAACACCACACACACGTGCACACAGCATAGACAAAGCTGGTTTCTTAGTCATGAAGGATTCACCTGTACATAGAAATTATTTCTAATCAACCACTCATTTTGAGGACTGAAGTGTCAGGTGCAATGCACTCAAGATTGTCAAAAGGGTCCTTACTTATTGTTTCAGTCTTTTGGATATTTCCCATTAGCCACATCATTAAAAGTCTGAGTTGCAACAAACGCTGATAAAGTGTATCAGAACACACTGGGATAGCTCCCTGCTATCTGACAATAGAGAACAAGCAGACGTTTTAAATGGTACAACTTTAAGTTGCTTTAGAAAGCAACTATATCAAGGTACTTTTCCAGGGAAGAAAAGAAGGAACAGTCTTTTCCTTTAAATACAAAAATGGTTACAACAAACTCAGATGGCTTGGAAGTGGTGTCTCTTGTAAACATCAGGCTAGTCCTGAAACTACTATTTATATGAGCAGAGGTAAAGTTTGACAAGTCATGGGAGCCTTTCCCACAAGGGATCAGGCCCTTTCATTGTATTACCTGGGATAACTCTAATCCACTCACACCTTCAGCACAAAGACAGAAATAAGAACAAGATGCTCATCAGCAGCCCCAGAGCCGGAGTACAATCCCTAAGCCACCCTTACACCATTACTGCCAAGCGCCTGTGATTACCTCCCCAAGATCTCGAGAAAGTTGTCAGTTAGAACATAACAAGCAATGCCTTTAGCATGCATCCTTTTATTAGACTGTTCCTATCAAGAAATACAATTTCAGAGTTAATGCTAGTTAGCCAGTTATGGGAAGTCAGGCTGTCATCCAAAATTCATGTGATACATTTTCTTCCAAATTATCTTCCTCCATGAACTTGTGATTAGGTAAACAGCATAATGCACAGAGGAAAAAGTATATTAATCTGACTACTGCTTTTCTCTCCCATTAATGGTGGATTTAAGTTGCCAGAATCCATAAATGCAACAGCTTCCTTTAAAAGCAGTAAAATAATTTTCCTGTATAAATGGTGACTTTCAGGAGATCATTATTGGGAAACTGACATTATATTCTGCACAGAAATAGGTCTCCTCTGGACTTCAACACATACCAACTACAATATGTGAAGTCAAGTCATTTAGCATTTATTTCAGCAGAAATGGCTTACCTCTAATTGAAGAGCTTTAGTCAGGGGAAAAAGATACCATCATCTTCAAGCACCTTCACTGAACTGGTGGTGTTATCATGTGCATTACAGGGTGCCTGAGACCACAGGCCACAGACCAGAGGATCTTTATTCTGTCCAGTGTGCTGTCTAGTCCTACAAAGTCTTTAGCTCACTGGCACACTAATATACTGGTACTGAGCAATTAAGACTCCTTGCTCCTCTGTTGATCAAATACAACACAAACGCAGCCTGTACTCAGTGTAGTGACCATCTGCAAATCTAGGACCCGTTTTGGCAGACTTTGCACCCAGAAAAAAAATCACTATGAATGTGAGCATATGCCATAGGCCATTCTTGCCCTCTACTTGGGCACTGAACTCTAGCCCATAAAGTAAGATTAAGAGAAAGTGAAATGCAGTTTGAAGAGGTAACCCGTTAAACCACTCTGCAAGCAGCTGACTGAGACATATCAAGGATTTTAGGGGCCTCAGGAATAACACATAAAATATGAAAATTTTTAGTATATATGGTATTTCAGGTCACTAAAGTTTAAAGTTAGTTGTGTTAAAGTTTGTGAAAGTTAACAACCTTTAAAATAGTTAATTGAAGCTTCCAAGGAAGAAACCCTCAAGCTAAACACACACAAAACTTCATTTTTCTCTAATTCAACAGGATAGTGTCTTAAATTTAAATTGCACTTAATGAGTCTCGTCACTTCTGATTTGATAATGAAAGAGGAAAGTGAAAAGTTGTTCCCTTATTACAAGATCCATTTACAGAAATCTCCAGATTTTGAGGAGTCACTTCAAGTGGCATTGTCTTCAGCAGAGAAATGGACAGTTTTACAGCTGGAAGAGAACTGTCTAAAACTAGTGACTACTTTTACTACTGTGATGCTTTCAGCCCATGAGTCTCATTAATCAAGGACTGGAAAGAATGTCTTGCCATCAGATGGTTTTGACAAAGTTTCATGTATTTTTATTACCTTCTGAGGCATGAATTTATATTAAGGACCAAACAAATATCTGAAGCATGCAATTCAGATTTGAGGATGTATCTGCCTATGCAGCCATATATATTTACCATTTTTCATTGATCCTGGCAATAGAACACAGGCAGAAAAGCCTATTCCACTTTGTCAAGACGAACAGGTTGCATATGGAAGCACATTTTAACTTCCTAATTCATTCCAGCCATGCTGGTAGAGTTGCTTCTTGTTCTATCACTCTAACAGCATTACAAACCCTTCATCACCTCCTCTTGATGAGGATTTACCTAGACTCTGCTGGTGAGGCTTTCTAGTGTGACAATCACAGGAACATAAGGGACACAGCGGTGTGCAAGAGGAAGAGCATGAAATACAAATGTGGAAGGGACTGAATTAGTCCTTTTTCCTTGGCACACAAATTACTTGCATCTGTAACTCAAATTAATGATTAGGGAAAAGTGTAAAAACGCAGAGCTGATGTCCTTCTGTTTGAACAGAAGGTTTGTAACAACAATGAAATTCGACTTTCTGCAGAGGAGAGAAGTTACAGAGTCGAGTGGGAACTCAGAACTTCTGATTCATTCTTGACTTCTGTAGCATAACATCATGGTCAAAAACACTAGCTTACAACTACAAGAAGTAGGAGAAAGAGGGATGAGGGAGTGGGAGAGAGAGATGAGGAAGGGATGCACAGATTTCAAAGCAGACTTCAGTTAAGAAGGATGAGAATCACGAATTTCCCCTCACATAAGCATATCCTTACCAGGTTTTTTAAAAGAAGGTGAATTTATGAACCAGGAATTAGGGAAGTGTGATTCTGTTTAGTTACACCAATGTTATACAGCACTAACTCCACTAAGTGGTACTTTCAAACTAGTCCATCACTGGCACCAGCAAAGTAGACCTTATGCATAAATACAGTGAAGCACTGAATGTGTGTGTAGATAATTAATTATATTACTTGTTACACTGGCAGAAAAATGTATTACTGTGGTGAAAGGTCAGACTTTTCTTTCCTGTTTTGACATATTAAGAAAAATTTTAACATTCACATTCAAAATACAAATATCACTACCCAGAAACCACCATCTTTACCTTAACCAGAGGACACAGAGGCACAGTCAATTGGCAAATAGGCTTCAGAGAATGTCTGCATGACAGAAGAATATTGATTTGAAATCAGTTTTTGAAGTGTAGATTTTCATTTATCCGTTCGTTAATCGTTGCTGTACAAGTTTATTGTTTTAATGTACTCATTTTCAGCAGATGATGAGCTCTGTTTTACAAACAGCTAAGGAAAAACATCAAAATAGAGGGTTATTCCCCCTATTGTAACTAGCTTCTTCGTCTGGCACTATGGATGATATATAGATGGTTATCACATGGGCTGTCCAAAGCCCTGCCTAATCATGCAATCTTGTTGAAAAACTATCTACACATCTGCTGCAGGATGGTGCGGGAACACATCAGCTCTGCTGCAGCTTTCAGTGCCCCACAGAGATGTTCCACATTTCTGAGTAGCCTTATGACAGAGAAATCTACTGGTAGTCCATTAATTTGGTACTCTCCCTTCCCCTATGTACTAGGTCAAGTTTTCAAGGTCACCGTTGACACAGCCCTTCTCTCCCGCTCCTTTGTCTTCAATATACATTTTATCAGCAGCAATTTATTTGCCACTGTCTTCACTGAAGACACTGCTTCAATATAGGGGGTCTGTTCCTCTGAGGTTGCAGGGTCCACTTTGTATTTCCAGAAGCAGCATGAGGAGGACTGGTAGTGACAGACCACTGGCTTGGACCCCAGGCTGTGTCTCTGTGTTCAAATCTCCCATTGCTTCCCTATTAGTTACACCAGAGCCTCCAGCTCTTTGAAGTCTTGGTGCTGGCAGAAATGTGGATGGCTCTGGGCTTCCCTGTTAGCAGCAAACAACAATGCTCTCTAGGGCAAAACTAATGGGGGAGCTCAGAGCAAGCGTGAATCTCAAGATGAGCAGCAGCTGGGCTTTGCTGACAACTTGCCACCTGATCTTCCAACACAGGAGAAGCTGTAGGCATGAGAAAGAGGAAGCTGGGGGCACGTTTGGAGGGCAGATTGATGTGATCTGACCTGAACCTGAAAAACAGCCAGTTTGGTTCAGTCAAGGAGGGCGAAGGGAGGATTTAATGTATACTAGCCCCAAAATGGCCTGTTTAGATAACATGTAGTATATGTTAAGAAGTAATTCAGCCTGGCTAATAGCTTCAGGGATGTATTTGAAGATCAGGGATACATCACACAAGACAGCTTTCCTGTCAGAAGGAGGTAAAGAGACACTGTGGAAAGTCGCAGTCCATTCCTTTTTGCCACACAGCTGTGCATTGTGCATTTGATCTGATTCTCAGCCTTACAATAAAAAGCAGGAGCAAAATGCTGAGAATCAGTGTAAAAAATTACTTTAAAAAACCCAAACCAAACAAAAATCCATAAACCTGTCCTTCTTTAATTACAGGACATGTATGTTATAGGAGTATAGCCTGATAAAAAAATATGGTTGTAGGATCATACTGGATCAGGGGGTTGTGACAATACCATGACAATACCATTAACTGGAACAAGACAGCTGGGCCCTAGCATGGAAATTACTATCTTAGAGGAGGTACAGCACAACCTAGCACAGAGAGGTTCCTAGAGGCCCTGTTGTACAGAAGGACTCTAAGAAGCAAAGGTTAGATGCTGCCTAATAGAAGGTGCATAAGCCACCCTTCAAACCTTAAGAAAATTAGATTAGAGACCCAGGTCCACGAGGGTCATTTGATTACTTCAAAACTTGCCAGTGACTTTTCTCTTGTTCCTTTTTACCAGGTTTTCATGACTTCTGACATCTTTACCATGACAAAATTACAGTCATGACATGCACATCCCACAGGCATGCAGGTCAGAATATATCTTTGTGGATCTACAGTATCTGTTTGACACTCATATGCCTCTGTTCTACAAACAATCAGGGATGATTTTCTGCCACAAGGAACAGCTGCTAAATCTCCCCTTTGCCTTCACCTCTCCTCAAAGGAAACAACAGAACATACCTTTGTTTTCGCCTCTTGCCCTTACTCTATGTCGTGGTTTCAACACTCTAGCAGTTCAATGCTCTTTCCTTGCTCACTGTACAGCTTCTCTCTCTTATCTTTTATAAGCTGTTTGGTTTTACCTATTTAATGCACAATATGCACAGAAAATTGCAAGAATAACAAATATCCACTGAAGTTTGAAGACAACAGCCTAGCTGAAATACCAATCTCCCAAATCCAGCATCCTTTACAGGTGCCTGATGTACTTTCCCCTGCTTGTTCCACGTTTCAGAGCAGGCTATATGAATGCAACAGAAGGAGACTACTGATCCCCTAGTATAGGATTCATTTTTATCACTCATTATGGACATGTGGGTTTACAATCCGTAGTGGCTGGGGTGCAGTGGCAGCGAGGAACAGAACTATGGTGAGTGTCATCAAACATTGCTCACTGATCTAGTGCTCCTCTAGGCATCAGGAGGAAAAGTGCAAGGTCACTCACAAAGAAAATTTCCCTTTTAGGTTTGAATCCATAAGCACAGAGGGCAGGAAATGGATTCCACATCAGAGCTGCAGGGCTGCACGGTGCCGGGCAGACCTCAATCCACAACACCAACCCTACTTTCCACTGAAACATGAGCTGGAAGTGTGGGAAAGCAGGACACTGCACTGCAGCCTGTGTCCTCTCACCTTTGCCCACATGAGGTTTGGCATACATGTAAGTTTTTAATCTACAACCAAGTCTGCTATCACAGTGAGAAGGCTCAGGTATACTGAGATATCTGTGTGAAACTGAACAAATAATCCACATTCACAATACAGCACTTTAAATATTGTACCTAGTGCCAACAAATTGCAGAACTAAAACTAAGCTATAATGTCTAACTTTGTTCCACAAAACAAGCAAAATAATTTTCACAGACAGCTGCAAGAATGACTGGGGTTCATTGCTCCTACTAACTCACAGCACACTTAACTCCTAAAAGGAACTGAAAGAGCACTGCAAGGGATAGAGAGGTGACTTTCATCTTGACAAGAAATATCTCCATACATAAACTGTCAAAAACTAATAGGAAGAATAAAATAAAAGAACTGAAATAGGAGAGATCTTCGAAGGCAGGAGGGGATCATCTTCTCTTGAAAGAAGTATTTTCTACGTTGTGTTCTGCCCAGGTTCTCAGCAGGACAAAATTCACTGAAAACACAATTAATTGCCAAACAGCAACACCTCTGTAAGAGGTGCCAGCCACCCTGGGCACCCACACCATGAGGCTGGGAGCTGGTGAACATGATTCAGCGGGTGCCAAGTGTCACCTTCTGTCTTTACAGGCTTAAACCAACTTCAGCTTGACCACAGAAGCACACCAGCCAGTGGATGAACAGACACTGTTGTGCTCAACGCTGCTTGAATGAAATCAAATAAAGATGTTTTTGTCTCCACTCAGAACATCCAGGTAACATGGCTCAAACACATCCTATTTTAATCTGTTGGGAACTCATGCAACAGGAAGGTTTTTATGTGACAAGACATGCAAAGGGTTGCAGACCTGAATTTTGACCTCAGATACATAAGTCTCACTCTTTTCATCCTATGCCTACAACCCCCTCTTGACACAATTCAGCAATAAATAAATGTGGAAAAAAAAGAAAGATACAAGTTAGTCTTTAAGATACTGAGGAAATAAGATAATACACCTAGTCTATAGCAAAGCTAACCAGTATAATTAAATTAACCCCTCTGAGGATCTTTTGGCTACTTAAATTGGGGGTGAGGGGACACGGATGGGGCGTGTGTATCAAGAAAGTTGAGTTCTCTCACAGAGAGATACGACATCTTTGCTCTAACACCAAAATTTCATTTGAATAACTTGAAGTGTGATTTGCACCTAGATTTCCTGCTCTCAATTTCACTCTGTCCACATGAGGCGAAACTGACTGCTGCATCCTGGGAAGATGTTAAGCAAAGGCAGCCCATGCACTGTTTTATTTTGTTACATTCACACATTTTATCTTTGGGTGAGCCCAATCTAATTTTAAATCCATTGGACTGCTGTAGGATCTGAAAGAGCTGATCCTGTAGGATTTGAAAGCAAGTCTTTGAACTGAGATCTCAAGAGATAAATGGCAAATACATTAACTTTGCCAGCTCATTTTCTTTAGCTTACAACTTAATTGTATTTTTCGTGGGCCTCAGCAATCATGTTTTAATCAGGTCCCTTTGTCCAATATGATAACTTGTTCTGCATCTTTCTTACCGAGCCCACCGCTCCACAGAGCTAAGCAGATAATATGATGACTTGGTACTTATTCAACTAAAGCAAATGTTAGAAATGAGATACTAATGGAACTTTGACTTTTCTAAATCAAAGAATAGGTTTACCAAAATTATATCTACATTTTGGCAGCCAACACTAAAATAACCCCCTACCTATGCTATGTATGCAAGGCAAATGTGAAAAAGGATTTTAGCTCAAGATAACCAGCTAGACAACCTGGTCTTAAAAACAGTTGCTGTTTCTCCTAAGTGATCCCACACAGGAGACCAGCAGGTGCCATATTTCAAATCATATGAAATTACAAGTTAGCAAGCAGCGGCTCCCCATGGGCTCCAATACTACTTACAGGCTCAAAATAGGACAGAGACTTGAGGGGAATTTTATACTCTTTGAAAGAGAATTTCTTTTGTTCCATTCTGATGACATCTGTGATTTTTTCTCTCCTCAAAATGTCCCCAGAAATCATTCTAATTGTGGACATATCTATTAAATCTGCAGCCCCCCTTTGCTGCAATACCAAATTCAATATATACTTCAACTCAGGAAAGTGCCAACAGCACCACAAAACACTCATTTTGTTTATTTAGAATATACCAATCCTGAATAACCTCAAATATTCACATACTCATCCTAAAGGTTAAAATGATGTTCTAGTCACTAAAATAGCATGTGGATTGTTTCCAAAACCTGTTTAATTTGAAATATTTTTATAATCTCAAAACTAGGTGCTTTTTTTCCTCTATAATGTTCATAATCTCCCCAAACAAATTTCTTTGCAATTGGAATTTTATTTCAAGTAACACGTCCCCTTTTTTTTTGCATCAGGTTCTATTTCTTTCCACTGCCGTTTTTCAGTTTGCTTTTGTCCCCGATAAACCACATTCTAGAATAATCCTGCAGGACTATGGCAATATTTTAGATTTTACATAATGGAATTCCATTTCTGTTTCAGGCAAAGTGTAATTTTGCCTCAATCAGCCAGTGGCCACGTTCGCAATTAGACTGAAGTACACTTTACAATAAAGTGTGCAAAATTATTGGGCAAAAATATATACAACTGAGAAAGTCTCAACTGTGGGTAAAATAAATATAATTGATGCATCCTTCAGTGTGCAGCATTGATTATTATTTATTATTACAAACTCTTCAAAACAGGATGATTTGATGTCAACATGTTATTTTAGGAAGTGCACAATTGAAGGCAGCTTTATTTGCATGGATTGATTCATAAAATATGTTTACAGAGATGTGCACTTTTACTTGAAATGAGTCAGAATAATAAAGAGAAGTCAGGACAATCTTCAAGCATTATAGCTGAAAAGAATATCTAAGTTTTTAAGTAAGCTTCAATTAAGAGAATAGTTTTCGTACAAAGCCAGAATCTCGGTATTTGTTTCTTTTTGTGCAGACTGTCTGGCTAAACTTAAGGAAAGAGTCACAACAAATCCGGGGGCACTTTTATCCTCTGTCACCCACTGAATTTGGAAACTCCTCTTGAATAGCAAGGACCAGTCCTATCTCCTTGCATTGATCTCCTTTCCAAACAGAATACCACCACACTTTGATGTGGCATATGGAAGGAGAAGGAAGTAATAATGAAAATCAATGGGTCTAGATATTCTCTATTTGTAACTCACCTGTCATTTGCTCTGGTTCTGTCTGTCCCCAGGAGAGAAAGGGATTTAAATGCATCTGCACTTTTTTCATTTCAGGTTATTTGTAGCCCTGTGCTGCAGCATTAAAGAGAAAAAGGCACCTGAGCTCAGGGGAGAATTGGCAACATTCACATATGTGTGCACGGACACACACTTTGTTTCAAACATTCACAGTTCTCACATTACGTTATAAAAAGCAGGACCAAACATCACCCTCACTCCCATTACATTGCTGTTGTTACCCAGTATATGCAAAAATATTTCAGCTATTTCAAAATATTGGTTTAAAACAAATTTCTAAGCATAATTTCTATTATAATCTATGATCCTATAAACACGTCACTGTGCAGACAGCTCAAGAGAAATAAAGGAGGGGTATAAATCAACAACCAAACAAAACTAAATCACTTCAATTGGGCAGCTACCACAGAACAAATAGTCAAATTAGCACTGAGCAGGTGAAGGGGGCGCTAAATCCATGCTGGAATGCCAGCAAAGCCCCTCAGGTAAAGTAGTGGATTGGGATGATTCACACTAACTCTCAAACTCCTGTTAAGTGAACCCTCATCTCACCTATACTTGAAAACTTTCCTCTTCTTCCCAGTGCTCATACTTCAGAGTTAAGTACTCTGATTTTTTTGTTTAAAGTAAATGAGTAACTGTCTTCCCAAGCACTGGTTTTCATTATGGTTTTAACTAAACAACTCTGTGCAACAAAACCTCATTTCTTCCACCAAAAATCAGCCCAAATTAGTTCAGATAAAACACTCAGATGCAATAGCGGGAAGGATGAGGCAGGCTGAATTCAGCTGTGAGCCCTTTGTCTGGTATAAATCCCAGAAATGCCTTCCTATCTCAGCAGTAAAGAGGGAAAGATTATTATTTTAAAGTTTCTTCCTGTAAGAACCCAACTTCCCTGTGATTTTGTTATATTTGTAAAACTTTGGTTGACTGGTTTTTGTGCATAGGAAACACACGTTTCATCACTAGAGTCTGGCTGTTTAAAAAAGAAAGTAATGAGAAAGTGTAAGTTTTGGTATAGCTGCAGTCCCTGAGCAGCTGAACCTGCCTCATACAATGGAGAGAACATTCTGCTGCTCAGTAAGCATCAGAAAACAACACTGCCTCATTCATGAGTTTTAGCACAATATCAGGACATTATCTGTTCTGACGGTATGTAGGGGGTCCTCTTTGCTGACACCAGAGAGAGAGTGAGAAATGGCAGAGCTAGGAGCTCTGTTACTATGCAGATCAACCAGCAATTTACTCTTTGACAGACAGGCAAAACCGTAGAGGAGGGTGCCTGTAACTTGGAGGCTACAGCCAAGCGGGTCCATGGCCAGTGCAAGGGAAGGTTTATTCCTTTCCCCTGCTCCCTGCAGAGTTCCCCCACATCAAGCCTCTACATTTGGGCTAGGCGTGGAGGAGAGGATTTGCCCCTGAATGCCTTCACAACTTCATCTAAAGCATTACGAATCACTACTGTTCACCACAGACAAGCAGCAACAATTTACATTCCGTGCAAGCCCACCAGCATCTAACTCCTATCCACTGGGGCTCCAGGAACAACTGGGAAGACAAACCCAGATTCGAGAGGTGTGCTGGGCATCCCTTAACAACGACTGAAAAGAAAACAAAATCAGCAGACATTCAAGTGCTGCATGCTTTTTTACCCCCTTGGATCTTGTGCTGCAGAATGAAAGCCCAGGATTCACAGTTCTGTTGGGTCCTGCAGGACTATGCATCCCAGAGTAAGGGATTCATCCCACGCAGAAAGGGGCTAGCAGCAGAAGCTGTAAGCACATGCTATCCCCTGGCTTTGAGATCCTGTGCTGAAGGCACAGGGCAGCTGATGGCAACTGCAGCTAAAGCATGCTACGTATTTAAAACAAAACACTTCTTCCAGTGTTTAACACTTACTGTAAAAAGTAAACTGTACTTCTGACCACCCCTTTTATTTTCCCAATAAAACTTTCTTAATGCTAAAACGCAAGACTGGAACATATTGACTTCAAAGACACATAATGGCAACTGCTCCTTGATCTTGAATTCCATGAAATTTCAGGTCATTGTGGGGAAGCCAACAACCAGTTTAGTTAAATGCTTAATGACATAAAACCCAGTGATTGATTGCTATAAAACAGCTCCTAGGGACTACAGAATGAGAAGACTCTCGAAGTTATTCCACATTCCCAACTAAATAGAAGAAATATTTGGTTACAAAGCTAAGTTCCTGGCAGCCAGACAGTGAAGAGCAAAATGTATGTATTTTCAGAAAGAAAGCTAGGATAATCTTAAAATAAGTTAATAATAAGTTTTGTTTCATCCACTGACTTAAAAAATATATTTCAAAAGGATATGAAATAGAAAATAATGCAATCGCTTTTTAAGCAATTCAAACAGCACATAACTGCATATCCTGCTATAGCCTACAAAAATATTTATCTTTTCCCTGCAATTAAATGCAGTGCAAAAGTACTCCAGGACTTAGAAGCAGCACGCATTAAGTAATGAGGCTGTCGGCACTCGTGTAGGTATATGTCGTTTGGCTGGCAGGGAGATGCAAGCAGGGAGGGGTGCTCAGTGTGCTGCGCTGAGCCAGCAAGCACCTTCACATCACCCTAACGAGGGGGTTTGTCTCGTTTCGGGCGAGCTTTGAGCGCCTGGTCCGGCCGTGCCTTGTTCCTGCAGCATCGCAGGCACAAGACAGATGGCAGTGCAGCCCAGCGAGAGCTCCGGCTGCCGTCCTCCCTCTGGGTCTAACTCCTATTATCCACTTGTAAATTAACCTGTCAATTTATCAATCAACACCATCTTGATTCTCCCCTGTTCCACTGCCCAGCATTGCAGTGAATTTGCCTCGTAAATAACTGGGAGCCCCATGTTTGTTAGTATTGTGAATGAGTTTATTATCACTTTGATGACTGCTATGAATCACAAATGCTGCCGAGAGCCTGATAAGGGGGGGTGGGGGGGGGTGGGGGGAAGAAGTACATGCACGCATTAGCACAGTTGAAACTATTTGGGAGATAACAGATCGAGTTCTAGTGATAGCAAATCATTTCAACTGGGGGGAAAATGGCTAAAAATTGTAGGGTTTGTGTTGGATATAACTCCAAAAGTACAAATATGAAATAAAGGGGAATAGGATATTGTGTCTAAAGCTCAGAGCTATCCATCTTCAGTGCTACAGTGCTGGGATATTTCAACTTGGTCCTAGAATTACTGAGGCACTATCAGATTTGGTGCCCTATCTTCAAGCTTCCAAAGGGAAGAAATATCCTTTGAGATGCAACAAGTATTTTATATATTTATATTTGCCAGTTTAAGACTACAAGATCTGCAAGTCATTTATGCTATGAAAAAGCTGAAGGAATGCAAATAAAAATAAAAGATACTTTTAAAAGCAAGTTAAAGGGAGGAGGAATTTGAATATAATCTTTATGATGAGAAAAATGCTACATTAAGAACATTCAAATGTGTTTATTGAACAATTTTGTTTCTCCTGATGAAAGTCGCAATGTTGTTCAAGCGGATTAACTTACTTTATAGACTCAGAAAACTGTAACAAATTAGTTTTGCCTACCTCAGCATTTAGCCTTTAAATCATATTTAATAATCTATAAAATAATACTATGAAAGTACAATCATTTTAAAGAAGTCCTATGAGACATCAGGGTTCAGTGGCATATTTGCTCTTTGAAGCCAAATGAAACATAACTAAGATCTAACTAAATTATAAACTGCATGTTAAAAAAAAGCAGATGTTTGACTCTTTTTAAATACAACCAATCTTTTGCCAGGTGTAAAAAACAGTTACTGGCTGAAATACATTAGAAAACTTAAAATACACAGAAGTGGATTTAGACTGTGTAAGTAATATAATGAAAAAGAGGTAAAATCGGTCATATTTTATCACTGCAGGGGTTTTAGGTATTACAATGGGAATAAATGGTAAAGTTGAGTTAAAATATGAGCAAAGTTTTATATATAGAATTAAAGAATCATGGGTTTTATAAAGCAGCCAACACATTCCTATCCCTTTTCCCCACTGGCATCATTTTTTGGTGTTCTTTACTCATTATCATAATTTTTCCACATCTTATTTCTTAAATGTTTCTTTAAAAGTGAGTAGAAAACATCATTAAACCTTGTACTGCTTTTTTAATTCTGGTTTTAATTTACCAGCCTGGTTTTCCATAGAAAACATTATCTAAATTCCAAATTATTTTAGAAAACAGAGTGATGAACAGACATCAGTCACTTTGTTAGATCTGGTTTGCTGCTATCTATCGAATTCCAGCTAACATATGGACTGAGTGCAAATCCTACATAAGTTAAAAATCCTTATGGAATCTGAGTTGTCCATGTATTTTAAAGCTGAATAATCTAGCTCAACCTGAGCTGTGCATGTAAAACTACAAGCTGTGAATTGGAATGCCTGGGGTAGAAAGAGACTTAAAAAACAAGGTGAAATAAAACATATATAAGTATGCTCTAGGGCTTTCTATAGCCTTACTAAAAACCTAAAAACCAGCTTATGGAACAAAGGGCAAGAAACAAACATGCTCACAGAGAAACTGTTGTCACACAGAAAAATCTCTGGCACAATTAAAGTGGAGAGGCAGGGTGTATACTCAACATTATTCTGCCCACTATATCATTGGTGGAAAAGTAATGGAAAATGAAATTATTTGCTAGAATGCAATTTAAGGAATCTGATAGGTTGTCCATTTTATTCAATTTATAATTAAGATAGTGTTTAAATTTGAAATGAATTCTATATATGCATGTTCAATAGGCTATAGCACAACAATAAGAATGGAATCACATCTCATTTTATCATAAATTGTGTAATAAGCGATAAGGTAAAAACTAGGGCTAAAATCCTGCCAGCAAAAATGAAAGAGAGCGACCTCAATTGCCCTAATTCATTCTGCTTTCTTTCTTTCTTTTTTTTTAAAAAACTCTTCATTTTCCTTCTGTTCACATTATTAGCTTACACATGAGTGCATTATTAGAAAATAACAAAGCCAAACAGGGAAACTTGGAAGAAGCAGGAGATAGGATCCCCTCTACAGCTGAAAGGTATTCTCATTTCATTGCTTAGGAGTTGCAAAAATAGTTTTCTTGCCAGGGAAGGACAATGACCTCTCTCTTTCAACAAGCCTGGTGGTTGGTCTTTTGATGGGAAAAACTAGGGGATACAACATCTGGTAATTTGTGTTCCTGAGCTTAGCTGAGGTCTTAACGATGTAAGCAGATTATTCCTGAAGAAGAACAAAAAAAATTCCGGAAGACTCAATGAACTATTTAAAGTTATTAACTGGGGCATTCTGGCACTTCAACACTCTTTTCGGATTCCTTTTCGACGCTTGCCTTCTGATCAGCTTGTTCTAAAAAAAGAACTCTACCACCTTCCAACCTCACCACGCTTGTCTGGTGGTCCACGCATGTTCTGTCATGCATGCCAAGTCCCCCTTTTTTCCTCTCCACTGCAAGGAAGATGATTATTTTTTTGATTAAGTTTCTCCCTGCAGAACACTGAATGCTTATACCACCCTTCTGTGCTGTTGTGTGGGTCAGGATGGAAAGCAACAGCAGACTTCAGATTAAGAAAGGAAAAGGAAGAAAAATTGATGGGTGGAGAGCGAAGGAAAAGATAAGTTATGATTACTCTTGACCAGGAATTTCATGATGAAAACAAATATTCCAAGGAAAACATCCTTTATTCCTTCCTCACCACCTTTCACCCTGCTTTAAACAGCTTTGCACAATTTTAGCTCTTATTCCTCTATTTGCTAATAAGTCTTCCAAACATCTTAATTGCAATAGTGTAGTGATTTAAAACATCTGTTGAGTTTCACTGTTGCTTCTACAGGCAATAGACACATATTTCCCAACCTACACACGAGACAACAGTCCAAGTTTAAATTAGACCTGTAGTTTACTGCCTGCAAAAAAGTCATGTTGTTGAATGGAACAAATGACCAAGCTTCTAAGAGAATCATTATCTGTTAGATGTAAAAATGGAGCAAAATCTCAGACTAAGTTTAACCTTAATTATATATTTTAGTAGGGAAACTCAGAATTTAAAATGAGAGAATTACAGCATATAGACAAATATTTCAACCAAAATCCAGTATACTGTCTAGTAAGTGTGAAAAGCAATGCAGTCCCACCAAAAACCTCTCCTCATAAGCATCTTTTGGCCTTTTTTAACAGTAACTGCATCTTTTGGCCTTTTTTTAACAGTAACTGCATCTTTTGACCATATTTCAACAGGCTCATAAGGAACTTCGCTACAAACCTCATAGAAATATACAGTCTTAGACTACTATGACCTGGAGCACTTGCAGTTGTTGGTATCAGGTACCATGAGTTAAATGGCTAAACACTTCATTTACATTCATCTAGAGTTGACCATACTAGGAAAGTGCATGATATTCTGGTACACTGAGCTTTAAACTTAAGAGTATTTTTCAAGACTTTGACAATGCTTACTATAAAATAGGAAATTTCTATTGGCAGTATTCATTTCCACACAACTTGAATGTATGTTCTGTATTTCTTCACTTTTACATTAAACTCAATATTAATTTCCTAATAGAACAAACACACAATCCACCATGTTTATTTTAGAGCATTACTGAATCTCTCTCTGGAGGAGTTGTTTTGTTAAGTCATAGTTTTTGAAGTCCTGTGCTCATAAATTAAGAGCTATCCTGTGCTGGGGAATATTCTGGAGCAAAAATTCCCTTTGGAGACTTCCAAGACCTTTTCCCACACAAAAACTGGAGGATTATTTTTTGTAATGTGTTATGTATCTGGAAATTAACACTGGAGAGTTTCAGAAGGTGACTTACAACACAAACTCTGCCTATGGTGTGGCTTGGTATCAGCTGAAGTAAATCAACTAATACAACTCCAGTAACTTAAATCTTTATTTTTCCTCTATGATTTTAAGATAAAAATTAAGTAATGCAAAATTCTTCAGTCAAGCTCTTTGTAGCAGACATCTGCCATTTGCACTGGACAGACTGCAAAAAAAAAATAAATCCATTCAACTCCTGGACACAAAAATGAGTTCTATTTCTTTCCTTTTTTGTATACATAAATACTTTAACTCCACATAAAACATCATATTTACCTGCAGTGTTTGATAGTTTTGACAGCAAAACAATTACCCCAAACCACACATTTTTAATTGACTCACTCCCTTCATTCCGTACCCTAAGCCAACAATACTGCAGCATATGCTGCTGTCCCCAAACATCATAATACACTGATCTCAAAGATGTTATCCTTCTAACCTTGGCCAGATCAGATGGCTATCAATGGAAGACAGCTTCACCTTCCTGTCAGTGTGCAGATGTTTTCTTTATGTCAATAAATTGGTATTTTCTGATTACATTATTGGCACTGAGGTCTTTGAACATGAGACAATTTGTAGCGTGCTTCAGGAGTCCCTTGTACTGAGTACATGAACAGTACAGAAAGTACTGAGGTTCTGAAGGACACACAAATCTGTTGCCTATCCCAGCTTTATGGCTTTCACCTTTTGGGTAAGATTAGCAAGTACCACCCTTCATTGCACATAGATGTAACAAGAGGGAACTGCTGGAATTTCAAAGTTTCATGTTTACTGACAAGATCTGGTGCCTGTTTTTCTTCATAGAAAAATACGACAAAATCAAAGTACACAGATCACTGTGCACATTGTACACAGCATGTGCTTCTCTTCAAGAGCCAATTCAAGTAGAAGAGAATTTAAGAGTTGCAAAGCCAGATATAGCACACTGTCATCACCAGTTGCCTCTTAGTAAAGTGAATCCTGTTTTTCTAACACCTACTTCTTTGCAAGAGTGCTTTATTCCCCATTGTTTACTTTTTAGAAGCAGAGGATCTGAAAAAGTGTTGACTCTTTTAATACATGACAAAAAGTTTTACACTGAAGTTTTTCCTCTTCCCACACAGAGGAAAAGTCTCAAACATTTATTATCACACAGCATCACAGAACAAAAAATAAGCATGCTGCTATGTCTTCATTGTCAGCCTAAAGGGAAACAAATTCTTCGAAAACCAGAATACCTAGAAAATTGTAAGAGTAAAAACAACACTGTAAGATCTTAAGACAAATCATGACAGATATGGGTTTGGAATTACAGGTACAGCAGCAAAGCTCTTGGCCTTAGTGGAACAATGTAGACTGGTCCTAGAGGAGAGGTGGCCTTCAGGCAGCTTCATTTTCAGGGTGCTGGTTATGCTAAATCAAAACTTATTGGAGACTCTGGTTTGGCACCACAGATTACAACCAATCCACCTGCCTCTGTGCAGATACTGAACTACCCAGAGGATTCTCCTTAGTTAGACTGTGGAATGCTCTTGTAGGGCTCTCTTCACAACATAGCACAAAAGTGACAAGCCTTGTGGATGTGATGAGACTGGAAGTATTAAAGACAAATTTTGCATTGATTTACACTGAAAGAGTAAAGAGGATTTCAAAAGGTTGTAGCATATGCCTTACCATCTTTGTAAATAAAACTGGTGGAAGTACAGAATAGAAAAGTAGACTTTGTGGTTCTGAGACTCTCACGCACAATGAGATTTTAAGGGCTAACTTTTCAAGGGGGTGGTAAAACAGCGACCTCTTGAAGATTCGTGTGTGATCATTATAGCTTCAAAAGTGGATGCTTATACTCACTCTGCACTCGCTAATACAGTATATTTACAGGTAACTATACTCATCTTTCTAGGCAAACCTAAGCTCTTCAGAACACACATACACATGTGAAGCTGCCAGCGCTAGTAACTGACACAGACACATCAAGAGAAGGCAAAGTATCACCTTCAGAATGAACCATTTGACCTAAGTCTGATACATGGGTATGCTCCAAACATCCACAAAAAGTAGAAATCAACCAGTCTGCTCCTTGCACCAAGATGTGATATTTCTTACATTGCTGAGCCTCTACTAGAGTGGGACAGAAAGTAAGTCAGTTGTTCTTGTAACACTACAACACTACTAAAGACCTGTAAGAGAGGTTGAATATGGATCTGGAAAATAACATATGTCAGGGCATGTCATATTCCTGCATACACAGGAGCATCTTCCTACTCATGTACTTCCATTTCTTTCGAAAGGACCACAATCAGAGCAAAGTAGTACTCAAAGTCACAAAATTTAACAACAAAAACAACTTAGTCATTTGGCACTAAAAATAAAAAGACATTGTGAGGTTTACAATAAGAGAAAACAGACAGAGGTATATCAGAAGGGGGGAAAGGGCTTTTTAACAGACTACTTGAAAATATGTTTTAAAACAAACAACCCCTATAACCTCTACAAACGCTCCTGCCAAGACTGATTCTGCACAGGCATGCAGGCCAAATAAGGGATCAACGTGTTTTTAGCCTCTCCAAAAGAGAAGACAATATTATCACAACTATACTTACGACATCTAATTGGTACAGTAGTGATGGCTTTTGAGATGGGTGGGTAGAGAGCAACTTACTTATGGTGACATTCAAAACACAAGCCTGTGAAATACTCTGGAAACAGACCAACACTATGAAAGATCCCAAATTTACTGCAGCGATATCATCATCAGGTCTTCATCATGAAACATCCATCTAAAATTGGATAGAATTTCCACCTACCCCTCCGCCCTGATCTGTTAAAAACCAGGAGATGAAGTGAGTTATGTCCCATTAATCTTTCTCATAGAAGAATCAGACAGATGGGCTGGATGAAGCGGAGGTGAATGAAGAGAAGCACCTGCTATTTTCAGGGAGTTGAGGGAAATTGGTAAGAGAAAAAACTCACAAGTGGGCGGAGAGGGAAGAGTATTGCTCTATTACTGGATACCTTCTAAAAAATGACAGATAGGCCTTATGCATCTATGATAATATGTGCTCGCATCTCCTGGTGGGGGAAAAAAACCAAACAAACATCTCAAAAACCCAAGGATAGCAATAGCTTTACAGGTCACGAGTCAAAGAGGCTGATGAGCTGTCAGAAAAAATTACATAGCAGTGTGAAATACACAGGAAAATGTCTAATTGCTGTAAAGAGTCCGATGAAAAGGAGTGATGAATGTGTGTTCTCACAGCAAAGGAAGATAATGCTGTCTGAGAAGTCATCTCTGCTCAAAAAAATCACATCGTGTGTCCTCCTCCGATTTGAAGCTTGAGATGGAGGGGTCTTTGTAAGAGAGGTCCTGAAGAAGTTTCTCAATGGTGGTTTTATTTAATACTGCCTGTCAAATACTAAAGGAAACTAAATATGCCTTTATTTATTTTATTTTTTTGTTTAACAACATTTTGCACATTTTCTTCTGTCACTGAACAGGGACTTCAAATGCTTGTGCCAAATGCTGAGCAACAGAACTTTCTAGAGTCCTGCGCTGTGCCAAATGACAGGAACTACCAAGTATTATAAAGAAATCAACCCAGCAGATAAAGAGCTTGTTGGAAAAGTAAAAGAAATTGCTAAGTGACCAGTTTTAGTACTAATTATAAAATGATCAATTTCAATAGATGTTTTTGGTGGTTCTTTAACACAAGGGTAGCTCTTACTGACAAAACAGGACATGTATTCATACAAATGTACTGTAGATTTCAGCAGGTGTAGTTCAGCAGCCTCTAGGGATAGTGACAGCTCTACTCCTGAGTACCTGAGCACCTTGTTTTAGTGAAAAGTCCTTAGTAATGAAATTTACTAAGTTAGTTATTTCATTTACTTAACAGCTTTGTAGCACAGTACTCCCACGAGTAAGGGGGATGAGGAGGGTCATTTCTGGTGAATAAACACCAGCATGCCATTAAATACCTCCAACATAGCTGATATAACTATCTGAAGCACCTGATAGGCACCACACTTGAAAGCAATGTCTGTAAACCCAACCAAAAAAACACAAGAGACATTTTTAAAGTATATTGGGGGGACAGGGGAGTAAAAGTTTCAATTCTAAGAAGGCATTTTTGAGACCATTCTGTCTTACCATTTTTCATTGATGTAAGCCTAAAAACTGAGTACTATTTGCATGATTTAATAATACTCTAGAATCCATGTCTAAGAATTTACTTATCTTTAAGAGTACTGCATTTAGTCAAGTTTACATTGCATCTGTTTATGTAATGTTGTTTTTCTTTAAAACCCACTAAAAGGTGTTAATTAGAACTGGGTGATTAGTTCATAATGAGCAGTTTAAGCAATTAATGCTCCCCCTTTTCTGACCCAGGAATTGTCTATCTATAAAGAGCAATTTTCTTGAACTTGTTATTTAAAACCTATGAAAATGATTTCTTTAGATCTGCAGCTCCTCAGTAATCAGTTTGCTGTATTTAATAGCTGGAGTTGCCTTGGTTATTCATGATTTGATACAATGTTCTATGTTGTTATTCCTATTCCAGCATAGGTCAGAGAGACACTTTTAGAATCAGGTGGTACACCATGCACACAGACATTTGTATCAACCAGCTTTGACAGTGTTGCAAATACTCTCAAGCATTAGCTTGAATTTCTTTCACAATTAAGGAAATGAATTCACCGGAATTCCTGGTAGGAATGCAAAAGTGAGCAGTGAAAGTCCGAAATCAGGAACTTCTAAGAATCAGAGGGAGGTTTTCTGCTGAGTTCCACAAAGGCCAAATTAGATCATAAACCAAATTGATTAGAAATACAGCAATAAAACCAGGGAATGTTTGCGATATCTGCCTTGCTGTATAAAGTTATATCCATGCACTTTTGGCTCAGTTCAAACACTAACCTACCCTTCCCAGATGCTTAGTCACAAGGCAGGCACATAGAGTCTCTAAATGATTCTTTACAGCGAGATTCAGTCCAAGACTATTTCTTTTTTTATGATTATTGCTCCCTTCAAGGTGATCTCCCTTCTTCAAGCGAACACCTGTACGCTTCTTCCTTAGCACCCAAACAACACCGTTTCAACCTTGAAAATTAGGACACCACTTTTACCCTTTTTTTACTTTACTTAATGAAAACAAAAAACAAGCCCTAAACAGAACAATAGTGGCAGTGATGCAGTCTGATGTGCCCAAGTACAGATGAAGTCCGTGTGAAGACATCTTCCCCAGCCACATTCAAAATCTGCTTTTGTGCTTGTATACAGACACATGTGAAAGAACAGAAGGAAAACAGCACCTTTCATGGAACAAATAATACAACACAGAGGTTTTGGCATACCTTTGACTGTGGCCAGTAACTGTCTGTTAACAGCAAACAAACCAATGAGCTGGGGATTTTTAAGACCGCATTGGCCCTGCGAGGAGGACTCTTTCATTTCCCAGACTTTGTCACTCGCCATAGAGCTGCCTGACATAATGGACTTTTACAACGAGCTCAGAAGCAATTGGCAATTAAGTGGTTTGAAGGGGTGCTTCTGGGCTGCCGTGAAAGGCTTCAGGTGTGAAACGCTTGTTTTCAAGAGCACTAAGCAAAATGTATAGTTGCTTTCAGGGGCCCCCTTGTCCTTCTGAAGGAAGGGGGAGAGATGGGGGAAGCAAGGACACTCAAGAGCAATTTGCTATTCAGTGCCTGAATGCTGTGTGCTTTTTCTCTCCCCCCTCCCCATCCTTGTGTGGCTGGTAAGGAGGGCAAATTGCGATGGCACAAACAGCTTTCGGCACAATGGCAGATCAAGAGAGAGGCAGGGAAAATGAGGCAGAGAGAGAATGGGAGCCTGAATGAAGTAAGGATGGTTTGATTGTTAATTGTGGGTAAATGTGTTGCAAGAGTGAAAAGGGTTCATGGACTACTTTAAAACTATACCCAAGCAATAAGTACAGAGTGTGGGGAAATAAGGAGATGTTCCTGACCCTTGTAAGAGCTATAGTATTGCATCTGGCCCACTTGAAAAGTAAATTGAGAACTGTTAAAAAGATAGGCAAATACATTTGTGTGCATTATATACTTCCATTTCTAAAGGAACCCTGACCAGCAAATGCACTGGTATGGCATACACACAAATATTCTTTTCTCCAAGGATTACTTCGCCCATATGACAAAAACAGAACAAGCTATAACATGAACATGCCCCAACATACAAATATTTAAAATACAGGTTTTTAAAGGTGAATAAAAATGTTTCTATTCTAGGACAAAATACATTTGTTCTAAGACTAGCACAAGGGTAAAGAAAACTTCAAACAGAACGAAGGGAACAATATCCTTCATGAAGACTGTTTCATGTCACTTTTCCTTGCATGACCTTTACTTCTAACATATTGATTTTTTCCTAACCCAGCCTTGCTTTGCAGAAAAAAGGGGTATTGAGTCTTTGAGCTGCTTACATATCACTATTGTGCATGCATTCTTAAAGGTAAAGGATCCCCTTTCAGAAGATGACTATCTAACTGACAATATGATTAGAATTATCTGAGGACTTCCCATTTTAAATGTAGAGCCACATATATCAGTTTGGTGCAAGGGGAGGAGATGTGAAATAGCTCCAACGGTGTGAAGCTGATGAAGTATTTGTGCAAGAGACGTGCTCAGTTATGGCCTTTTGTGCTCTGCCAAGGGAGGTGAACTTGAGGGAAAACCAGAAGCATGTCTCTTGGACCCCTGCAAGAAACTGCTTTTAGCCCTCACTAAATGCCTGCCAAAAGGATTCTGTTGCTTCTGCAACCTCCCAAGCAGGCCAATATTGGCAACAAAAGCAACCTACATCAGATCAACCTGAAGAGTTCATTTGCATCCTCACAAAAACTTTGTGTGTTAAGAAATCACATAAGTAAAGCTACCATCTATTTCAAGTGGAGTCAAGTGGTTCTGGGTTTAAAACATTCGATCAAAGTAGCACTTATTCTGTAACATCAGGGTACAGCATATCCTCCCTTAAGCCATGCTTCCCTTCTCACTTGTATTTCTGTGAATCAGAAGCAACACTAATTCATTCATGGAGTCAGCCCTAGTGAAGCTGGGCTCCACAAAAAGAAGGAAGATCACGCATCTTGTCATCCTTCCCTTTACTCATCACCAAGAGAAGTGTCATTTTTGCTTGCAAGAGAACACAGTAAATTCTAGCAGCAAAACAAGAGAAACCTTCATCCTCATTCATGCACCCCTGCACTGAAAATGCACAAACCCTCTAAAGTTTAGGAACGGACCCAGTACTCAGATGTCAGTGAAAAATCTTTCCGTTGGTTTCAATAGAAGTTAGGTGTCTGTAAATTTTTTCACTCTCAGTATCAAGTAATAGTGCTCAAAAGCACACACATCAGGCAGGGTCTGTGCTTAGCAACCTACACATGCAAGTGCAAGCCAAGTCACAGCACCTTTGGAACCAAGGCTTTTGAGATGCAAATCAACTCCCACTGGACTGGTTTTACCAGCTGTGGGGTTCAATTCACTCAACCCCCCACCCAGAAGCGAGAATGGCACAGAAAGCTGTAAACCAACTGGTGCTCAGCTGCAAGTGTGTTGTGCTTGCGCAGATTGTTGCATAAACAAAAGAATTTATTCAGAGCATGATGGACATGAATTTATGCATGTAACCTCTGGCTCAGGGAGATGAATCTAGATCCTTTGGCTGTTTTGTGCATCACTATCCCAACTTCATAACCCTGAAATGTGTACAGGTAACACAGGAAAATATATATATAATATATATATATAAAAAGGAAGACTAATTCAAAGAAATCAAGGTATTTCAGTTAACGTCTTCGGTGTTTCAGTTAATGTTTCATTTTGGAAAAATAATATAAGGGGAATCACAGAAAACTTTTTAAATTCAAATAAAGTGTGATGAAAAGCAGGAAATGAGAAATTGTTTCAGCACTTCTCACCATGCGTACAGCAGAACTGACATTTGTGAATGAAAACTTTAAATTATCTGTAAAAATATGACACTTTATTTTGGCACAGGCAGCTTTTTCATGGAAGACAGTTGTTCATTTACAGAATAAGGCTCAAAATGCAATTTTGTTTAGAAGTGCTTGTAGAAGAGAATGTAAAATTGGTACAGCACCTACAGATGACGCTCAAATATCCAACCAGTGCAACGTTAAATTATGATGAAGGGGAGGGGATTTAGTCTTCTGCTACCCAATGGTGGCACAAGTAGGTCCTGCTTGCTTGCACATAACCTGGGGAAGATAACAGGCCACACTATGAGTCTTACACTTATTGCTTTGTACAATAATAGGCACATTCTAAATTGCACAGAAAAGCTGGTGCTCCCTGCAGCTATTTTAATGTAAGGACCTGATATGTTAAAGTTGCACAAAGTTTCCCCTATCATTTTACACTCAAACTCCAGTACAGTTGTCAGACTTTCTACTGTTCTTATTATTCTGATTGCCACTACAATATGGGCATACTGTAGTGTCTCTCATCTAAAAATGAAAACCTACACACTCTAGCCCACTCCTGTCTCTCCAATCACTGCTTCCTCTCATTTTCATTGTACAAGCTGCTTATAGCGGCTGTCAGTTCTCCTTCCATTTTGTCCTAAACTGTTCCTAATCTAATTTCTGCCTGTTACACTAAATTGACACAGTTCTCACCAGAGTCTCCAGTGACCTCTTCTTAGTCAAAGCTCCAGCCATACCCTTCTCATTACGCCAAGGTCTTTCTGACACAGTTTTCTATGACGTTCTTCATTAGAGTTTGCTATTCTTTGCCGTGACACTGACCTTTCATGCTCTCCTCTCAACCTCCTAGCTGATCCTGACACTGCTCAACTTCCTGTGAACGATTCGTCTTCTCAGTTGGACCCATCTTTCTCTTCCTACCCTCATCCCCGAGCCAGTCCAGCTGAGAAATTCAATTATCTTTATTCTGCTGACTCACAGTTCTCCATTTACTCCAGATGTGCCTCCTGTCCAAGGTAAATTTCTTCTCAGCATCACCACGCAGAAATTTAGAAGCAAACTCAATCTCAATGTAACAAACAGAACAAGAAGCATCCTCCTCAGCTCCCCCAGCTCTAACTCTTGTTTAGCCACCATGGACAACACCTTTATCCCACCTATTCGTCACACCTATAATCCAGCCTTTACCTTTGAAGACCCTAATTAGTTCTCAAAAATACAGCCTTGCCTCTTCCAGTTAAAATTGTTGCCATGTTGCATCATGATTAACAAAACATCTTTTGCCTCAGCTTTGACAAATGCAACCTTGCCCAGTTCATATCCTTCCAGAGTATTTCCATAAGGATCACTTCTAGCCCACTGCTTTGACCATGTCACCTCTTCATCCCTCTGCCACCCTCCCCTACCAAACTGCATCAGATAGAAAATACTTGTCTTCACTTTCAAGGTCCTTCAGAGATAATACCTATGCTACCAGTCATCTCTTTCTTCATCAGGATGCTGAACCTCATCTCCAAGGAGCAAATAATGCCAGTTCCCATTGCAGACTTATTACAGTTTTTGAAAGAGCACCTTTCCACTGTCACACATTCTGCCCTTCACTCATGAGAGAAACATCTACAGAGACACTTTGTGTCTTCAAATACTTAAATTTTTCCTTTTTTTATTTCTTTTTTGAGGTCTGTAAAAGCCCTGAGAAGCGTCCAGCTGCTGCTCAAATAAGACCTCTGCCAAACACACTAACTGGTATGAAGCTATTCATTATAAATCCTTCATGTGTGCAGGTATTACCCCCCCTACAACATGTAAGTTGTAAGCTTTTGGGGGAATGGATTGTTTTTTTTTGATTTGTGCTTGCACAGTGTGCAGCACAACAGAGTCCTGACCCTTACCAGATTCTATGAAGTAAAAGAAAAGTGGTGAATGGGACGTTAGGGAAAGGGTTAACCATTTACTGCAATTAGTTGGTAACCAGATACCTTTCTGGGACAAATTATGAGCCAATTAGACTGTCCTAATGATGGCATGTTTCCTTCTTGCACTTCACTTGTAAGACCGCTGTAGTGCCCTGCTGAGGAGAGCAGGTGAATGGAGCTTCTGCAAAACTGGTCTTCAGGTTTTCATTATACTTTTCCTCTTTAAATATATACCTCCAAAAAACTGACATACCAAAATTTTTAAATTCAGATAATTTAAAAAAAAAAAAAATATACTCTTCCAAATTAGTTTTCTACAAGTCCTACTCTGAATTTGTCTTTTAGGTTAGAATCATAGAAACAGAGTCAATCATAGAAAACTGAAGGTTGGAAAGGACCTTAAGATCATCTAATTCTAACCCCCTACCACGGGCAGGGACACCTCACACTAAACCATGCTTCCCAAGGCTATGTCCAGCCCAGCCTTGAACACCGACAGGGATGGAGCATTCACAACTTCCCTGGGCAACCCATTCAAGTGCCTCACCACCCTTACAGTAAAAAACTTCCTTCTTATATCCAACCTAAACTTCCCCTGTTTAAGATTTAATCTGTTACCCCTTGTCCTATCATTACAGTCCCTAATGAAGGTCCCTCCCCAGCAACCCTATAGCTCCCCTTCAGATACTGGAAGGCTGCTCTGAGGTCTCCACACAGCCTGCTCTTCTCCAGGCTGAACAGCACCAACTTTCTCAACCTGTCTTCATACAGGAGGTGCTCCAATCCCTGATCATCTTCTTGGCCCTCCTTGAAGTCCTTGTTGGACTTTTTCCAACAGTTCCATGTCCTTTTTATGTTGAGGACACCAGAGCTGCACACAATCATAGAATCATAGAATAGTTAGAGTTGGAAAGAAACTTAAGATCATCTACTTCCAACACCCCTGCCAGGGGCAGGGACACCTCACACTAAACCATGCCATCCAAGGCTCTGTCCAACCTGGCCTTGAACACCACCAGTGATGGAGCATTCACAACTTCCCTGGGCAACCCATTCCAG
>JARCZZ010037124.1:0-37314 GCA_030323915.1 Brotogeris chrysoptera | reverse complement strand
TTGTATTCTCTTTCGTTGCATTCCTCTTATATTATTATTGGTGGTAGTAGTACTGGTTTGTGTTACACCTTAGTTACTAAACTGTTCTTATCTCAACCTGTGCGAGTTGCATTCTTTCGAATCTCTTACCCATCCCCCCGGGACTGGGGGAAGAAAGAGAGGGGAGTGAGTGAGTGAGAAAAACTACGTGGTTGACTGGACTTAAACCACGACAGCATGATATAGACAAAACTCACTTATTTTAGCCATTATTAAGGTTGATGGCGTGGAAGCCCTATGTGGAAGTACTGCTCCTGTAAAATTCAGTAGCAGGCTTCCTGAATGTAGGCTGAAAGCACAAACGTAGATAGATTATTCAGTATCCTTCTGGGAAGCACTTGAACACTTCCTCCTGAAAGTTCTTCTTCCAGGTGAATAGCTGTTTCAGGTTAAATTTCACTATTTAGCTCCATAAAAGTTCACAGTATTGTGCATACATCAAGTTTATCAAAAGCCATGCAAGAAAGTTAAATCCAAGGAAGGTGCCTACAATTTGCTAACTTTTCAGTTTGGGGCCAGTAACTTAGCTACTAATGCTTCCTCTGTACTTTAGATCACTGTTTTTTTCTTCAGCATACTCGTAGTTTGCAATAAGGAAAAACACAAACAAGCAGAACCAACTCATCAATTCACCAAAGGCCACGTGATGATGCTACAGACACTACTGAGCTAAGCAGCAAGCTACATATCAAAGCATTCACAAACAGTTCAGAATACTTAATAAAATTAAGCACAGTTTATCTCTATCATTAATTTATTAAATTAACCTGTACCTGTGGTCTCAGTCTGCTATCTGTACTATTGGCCTGAGTCTCCAAACTGTTAGCCGGCAGTTACATATCTTGGCATATGCAGTACTATAAAGATAGCAAAATCAGAATGGAGCTTAGACACATTAAATTAAGCCGTCCCTGCTTAAATGCTTGAGTGGATATGAGTCAAAATACTCAGTAGTATAAAGCAAGCATTGGTTTTAACACTTCACAAACAATTGAGTAGCTTTCAGAAGTTACGTATACTCCATACATACATGCAGTTATTTTTCGTCATAACCTTTCGCTCTGGAAAGTCATTTGATGAGTAAAAGACTTCACAAAAGTGCCAGTACTAGGCTTATCTTGGAAAATCTGGATTACATAAATAATTCATTACTTGGTTTAGGAGTACAGTTTTCAGTAGAATCTCTTTGGTGTCTAAAATACAACAAACCCATGAAATTTCATGCATTTTCCCTCAAAAATTTTTCCTCAAGGTCCACTTGCCATTAGGTAATTATTGCACATGATATTGGTAATTATTATATAATTACTTCTGTATCCAAATGTATCCCTCAGTTCAAGTAACAAGATGACACTATTGGAGAACACTTACAGGACTGGTTACAAGGAAAATGGCAGGCACAACTTTCACATACAATAAATTACACAGCCTTTTTAATATGTCAAATTAGTATTAATTTGAAAATGCTTGGAAACTGGACTTCACAAATTAGCTGGGCTCATCTGCAGTACTGTCTGTAAAAGGAGGCAGCAAGCTAGGAGAAGCTCCCATCGATTAGGAAGGGATAACAATCTGTACACCTATGACCAGTCCAGCATTAATCACAGTCTTTTTTAGGACTCAGGCCCATGTAGCTATCAATTACCCTGCAGAATTAGACCATGTGACAGGCTTATTACATTCCCAACCCAGAGCTGCTATCTCCCTCAGTTATTGCACAGGCCTTGCAGCAAACTCTTATTAAGGGCAGTTGTTTGGTTGGGGGTTTGGGGGGGGGGTTATTATGGTTTTGGTTTCTTTTCTAGTGAAAACAGCCTTCTGCTTCCTTCATGTTTCTAAGGCAAAAGGGGAACATCAGCTCCCAGAACAGCAGAGGGCACCTATAAGGACAAAACAAAAGCCCGCCTTTTTATGAAACTACCATCAGTCAGAGAAACCAGCCACTCCTTAACATACCCACAGCTCCAAAGAGCCTGGTTTATGCCAAAATGTAGCAGCATGTGAAATTATTGCTTTTGTACATGTAGCCAGACGCCCTGACTTCAGGGATATGACATTCCTAGAGGCCAAATAAACTAAATTTCACACCTAGAAACATGTGCACATATATATACATATATATGTGTGTATACACACATACATATATATATATATTGCATTACCACCACATATAAATGGCTTCACTTGGGAAGTGAGTTGTTTTGACATAACCATCTCTCTTTTATATTGTCAACACAACGCAAAGTTTATTAATGGCTCCTCTTCCTGAGGGAAAGGACATTGTAATCTCATTATTTCCTCATTAAGTGATGGTAACAGAAGCACTGATTCAAACTGACACAGACAGCACTAGATCCCAGAGCGACCCAGCACAAATATATGAAATGCTAAGAAAAATTAAGGTTTCAAAACTGAAAAAACCCAAACCATATAAGAAAGCTGTGAGATAAATATCAAAAATATATAGCAGCAAGTATGATGTAGCCCTGACTTGCAATTTTATTGTTCCTGCAAATAGATACAGGAACTGACATGTTATAGCTTCATCATATTAATGTATATATATACATTCATTAAGCACTGTACCACATTGTTCTTACAAAAGCTATGACAGGATTTCTAAATGGATATTTTGTTTATTTTTCTTCCCAACTGACAGTTTGTGTCACTATTATAATCCTTCACTTCTCTGATTCCAGCCACAATGATTCAATTCCCCCATTAATATAATGCAGAAATGCTATATAATTCCCATTAGTGCATTCTTTTCTCAATTTAATATTTGTTGTCCTTCCTGCAATTTTTATTGCATGGCCTTTTCACTAATCCAGGACTTAATAACAAGAGCTGGAAGCTGCTGCTTCTGCAGTGTTCTGGTCAAGAGCATAAATTTCATCCCATATTTACTTTATCTGCTGCTTAACATTATGTCAGTGCTATTTGGCAAATATCCAAAAAGTGAACTGCTACTATTCTTTCATTCTTACAACTGAATTGATCTAAAGTCAAACAACTATCAATAGGTCTTTTCACCATTTTTTTTTTAAGACTACATACTCTCTAATTACTGGTTTTCCTGGCGTAAGGAATCAAGCCGTATCCTAAAAATAACTAACAGAAGATAGTTTTACACCCATTTTTCACTAAGGGAGAGATTGCAAGATCTGTTAGTTTTTAACCAGCCTCTTAATTTTTCATCTTTAGCCTTTCCTTGTTTTTCTGGATACCAAAAATAGGTACGAATTATGAGTTGCTCATTACTCAATCACGATCTAGATCCTAAAACTGCGCAATAGCCTTGGATAGCCTTCCCAGAGTAAACACTAGATAATTAGTTATCCATTAAGCAACCAGTTTCTTGCAGTGTTAACCTACAATAATCAATGGCAACCAAAGATCTCGGTGTTTTGTAGTCTTCCTGCGATCAACATTGGATAGAGCCAAGAAACCTAATAGGATTATTTGCCACTGCTACTGGGACAGAAGAGGGGAAAAAGGACATCTGTGTGGTACTTCAGCAGTGCTTCCTGAGGATATTATCTGCCTCAGTGATGATGACAGTTGGCCACCTCCTCAAGGCTAGGGATTAATACAGTGCACGGAAGAGAAGTAGCGCTGCTCTGTGTTATTTTGATAACATAAACCAAAAATTATGATCTAATCCCCCCAAAGTATGCATATATTCCTCATTCTTTTCTTCCTCACAGTCAAAATTTCAGGACATTATTAAATATTCCCTTATGAAAGTTTCATTAAATTGTAACAAAAATTCTTGCTTGTCTCCTGATCTCTTTCCCTCCCTCACCCTCCTAAACCAACAGATAATCTCAAATACAAAAAAAACCCTCCAGTTTGGCAACAATGTGGCGTAATGAAAAAATTAACAGTCTGTGCCAGTGAAGTGGATAATGAGACACTGGATTAGGTTCTCTCTCCAGGTCAGATTTTTTGGGGGGACAGATGTAGGCACTCTGGCAGCTCGTGGGACTGCCTCTCCTTAGTGCGATTAGTTTACACAATAACACAAGTACTCACTCCTTTCTCATGTGAAATACATAAAGTACATCTATTCATGTACTCATACGTCATAATAATGAAAGCATAAATGTCCTTTTCCCTGTGAAGAGAATCTTCAAAACCTGTCTCTGAAATGGACCAAAATACCTAATTCTTGAAAGAAAGATTAGGAGATTTATCTGCTTCTTTCACTTAAGATCATAAAGCACTCCCTACCCACTTATATATGCTATATAAAGTGAGCAGATACTGAATAGTATGCCAAATATTCTGAGATATACTTCCTTCATCACGCAACCTATGCCACCCATTGGGACAAAAGATAAAACTCATCTTGCTGGTGGTTTGACAAGATTAGCAGAAAAGGGGCATCTGTAGACACTTGAGCATATTAAAAATTCTGAGTTCTACACTTGAGAATGTACTCATGGGACTCTACCCCTGTGCCTGAAATACCTGCTCCTGTTAGAGTGGCACAAATGTCATCTTTTTGTTGCTTCAAAACAACACACAACTATTTCAAGCACACAAGGATGCTGAATCGTTTTACAAACAAATTATATTTCTTGCTGACTAAAGCTATACATGCTGCAAATACTACTTTGACTTCTGCACTTCCTGGGTAATTCCTATTGTCCTTAGGTACTCCTGGCTAGTGCAGGCATTTTTCAACACACCAGCTTCAATGCAAAATTTCACTGAGAAATTTGGCAGAAGTGTAACTGCTAAATAAGCAGCAATCAAATAGTTCACCCAATCAGTTTCCTAATTCACCACAACTGCTATAAATACTACCCATTATTACTGAATGTAGCTTTTAGGAGAAAAATACATGCAAACTTCCTGCAGTATCTAATCTATGTGAAAATTATACAGAACATCACATTAAAAGCTAAGTAAACACTTTGGCATACTCTTAATGTATGTGCATAGATTACTCGGGTGTGCTTCTAGGATAAGTACCATTTGATGTTCAGATTATCGGTGGATATTTAAAGTTGATTACCCTAGAGATAAGATATAATTGGTAAACAAGGAACACATACAGAACAACAATATAATAACCACAAGTTTTATTTGTTTCACAATTTATTTCTGCACTTGGGACAACAATTACATAAAGACACTAATTATTTTTTAAAAGTAACAAAATGAAATCAGAAAGTACCAAAAGCATCACTTTTCATGATGTCACATTATGAGCTGAATGGAAGACCTTACTGGGCTTCACTATTACAGCACCACAACTGACACTGTGCTACTCTGAAACTTGAGCTGCATTGCAGACGCAGAGGCAAAACAAGAGCTGTCAAAAGGTACAATACACTGTGCATCCTCCCAAGGTTACTTGTAGAGAAAGACTTATGCAACCCAACAGTAAGTTTCACGGCTCTACTTAAGACTTCTTTTTGGTTTACAGCACTTAAAGACAAGGAAAACTCCACTGGTCATGGCAAAGGCTGGTATTTATTTCAGCAGCAAAGTGCTAGAGATGGAAGAATAAACATGCAGCAGCAGATAATAAGAGGAAAAACAAAATGAATGTAGGTAATAAGAGATCAAACAGAGAAGAGACTAACAAGTGTGCTAACAAGATTACTGAAGAGATCAATCAACTCACAGATGTGATGGTAGGGACATGCTCACTTGGCTAACACATATTTAATTACCTATATTATTTATCCTTTTCAGTGTAGGCACCTTGTCTAGACTTTGTTTACACCCAGCTGTAAGCTGCTTCTGAGTTTTTCCTCTCTCTCATCTTATTTTTACAACATCCTTTGCTACACAATATGGTTCAACTGTAGTCTCTTTCCAGATTTCTGCCCCCTTATAGACTGAAAGGCACTGAAAATAATTGATGTTTGTTTTTTTCCTTACTGATGACCTGAATTAGCCACTACCATCAGAGCCAGGTCATCAGCCTCCCTAGTAATTGAAGTTACTGCCTCTCAAGATGGAGAACAGCTCCATTTTCTGAGTGGGAAGCTGAACTAGAGAAAGGTACCCTCATCCCCTTCAAATGTCCGATGTTGCAGCTGACAGCCAAAGGGATTTTTGAAAGTAAAACCTAGAGAAAAGATCCTTCACATTCAAAGCATTATTGAATAATGTGGATATTAATAAATAAAACTAGATAAATAAAAATAGTTATATAAAAAAGACTATTTCGACAGCGTCCTACACAGTTGCTTATGCTTGGGGTATCTGTTAACAAATGCACAGTCTGACTGGATTTGAATATAGGACACACCAGGATCTCCCCATGAGACTACCCTTCATCCAGAAGTGCTTGTGCCCAACACCAGCACATATCAAACTGATTTCAAGCACAAAGAAACAATCTCCTACAGAAAGTAAATGCCCTGAATTGCTGCTAAAAGACAATGTGAGAATCTCACAGAACTCTACCACAACAGATGCACTAAAAGACCTTGGAATAGTAGTCTGAGCCTTCCTCCCATTAAGATGAGACTCCAGCAGTCAGATAGATGAGGCAATAAAACACTCAGGAAGAGGGAATGGGTTCTGGTTAAACCCTACCCAGAGCAGCCATAGAGTAAAGTGTAGCTAAAGTCCACTTAAGCACTGATCTAAGCAGTGGGAATGGTTAGATGCAGCTATGAAGTAACTTTAGTCAGTTAAATTAGCACATTAACATGTGAGTATGAAAAAAGCCAGATGCTGTTAAGAGCATGGAAAAAAAAAAAAAAGCACTGAGTCCACGTGGCTCAAGGACTCAGCAGCAAGAACCAAGCATTTTGCAACATGGTTTTTTTTTAAATGGTGGCATATTCAGAACTTCTATTTCTTTTAAAGATCTGGCACCAATTTCCAGAACACTTGTTGCCCGCAGGCACATCTGCAAGAACAATCCTGTTTGCAGCACCCTAAGCTGGTACGAACTCCAGTGCTAACTCCATATCTCTCCACAGAATTCACGTGGGCTGTAAAATAGTTACTCTCTCCTGGGAGTGGCTTTCATTGCAGAAAAGTATCGTCCACACAGCCTGTAAAGTGCTTTTAGAACAAAGTCACTATAAAAACTTCATACCTGAGGTGATGTTTCCCACAGAGTTAAAAATTCAAACCTTGTGGGTGAAAAAGACCTCTGGAAGCTGCACTACCATATCTCCAATGCAGAGCCAGTTTACAAAATCAAATAATATAAGCCTCACACTTTGATGGGCAAAAAAACAAATCAAACCAAACCAAAAAACCCAAAAGACTACAAGTGCAACTCTACTGAGTAAAATAAATAAATAAATAAATAAATCCACCAAACACAAATGAGGATTTACAGATGGAGAGAGAAATGGGTAAAAAAGTTACTTAAATCACTTTAGATAAGAAAAGATTAAAACCAGGAACAATTACATTCTACTGGGACCCTAACTACTTATCTTAACAACTTCAAGAATCTCATGCATGCTTTTGTCTCCTCATTATTTTGATTTCATAGGGCATCTAATAGAAATCTTATGCGCTTCACAATCAGGGAGAGGAAAAATGGTTTTGTTAAGCATTAATTCTCTTCTTGAGTTTTGGTGGTAGTGGGTATCTCTGCCATCTGTCTTAACAGAATTTCATCATGCTATTCTAAAACAGCATTAGAAACATGGGCACAGTGTTTTCATTATTACTTGCTTATCAAGGCAAAGTAGCTTGGTAACAAAAGCCAGGTAACAAGTGTTCCTAAAAAGCCTGTAAATGTTTCACTGAAAAGATGTTTGGAATTCAGACATGAAATTCCTGAATTCACTTAGTGCCACTGTATCTAAAGCTGGGAAGGTGCAATTTTTAAACTGTTCTATAGAAAAGGCATTTAAAAAAATCCTATCATAACACAGCTTTGCCAGTTGCTCATTTTTCAAATTACTTTATATCACAAATGGAGAGTTTGCAAGAAATATGGAGAGATTCTGTGCTAAGTAAGTGGCACAGATAATGGAAACCAATGAAACCCAGAAAATCCAGTTTTCTCATGTATTTCAATTACTAAAACATCTAGGATTTACTTAACAGCTTTGCTGACAGATCTCAGAGGCACTGAACTAAAAAAGGATTATATAAGAATAATATATTTAAACAGTGTACATCAAGTCAGCTTTTGCATAAACACATCAGCACCCATGTGTGAACATGGGAAAGGCGTACTGATGCAATTCATCAACCACAAACACAAGGCAGGTACAATTCCCTATCTTTTCTCACATTATTAAAATAGGGAAGCACTGTTCACGCTACGGTTCAATTCTTCAATGGCTGCAAGATGATGAGGAATGTTACCCACTAAAAAAATATTCCCAACCACCACTATGAGTTTCTGTGTATTAAGTAGCCCAACATAGCAAGCAAACGTAGTTCAGGCATAGCCTCCAGTTTTCTTGTGATTCTATGCTCAAATAATTCTTCCAGGGTTTGAGATTATCAGTCCAAATAAGTAACAGTGTAACACAGCATCATAATGTGTGTTAGCTCACCCACAACTTGACTCTTGAATTTTAACTGCAGTCTTTGAATCATTACAATAAAACCAGTAACAAACCACATTCTTTTTCATAATATATAATCATTCTCTTCAGCAATCTAAATAATTCAAGTATTCTGCTCAAAAAAGCATATTCTTAGATTATGTTTATAGATTTCCTCAGCTTTTGTTCTGAAACACTTAAGAGTCCAGCAAATATAGTAAGAAACAAAAGCTATGATTGGAGAGTACAGAGAGGCTCAACACGCCTTGCTTGATATCAAGGACAGAGTGTGATGTGCTCATTCTCCGTCCCTCTTTATTTTACACTACAAATCCATGCTACTCTCATTATTTTCCCTCCTCTTTGTTTAAGAAGGAGAAACTGTTCATCTCATCTTCTTTGCATGTCACTGCTCCCCAGTTCTCCATGCCAACAAAAATTCTGTCTCATTCTTTTCTCTCTGTTTTGCAAAAGTGCTACTTAAGTCACTTAGATCATACTGGGGAGACTTTGAGGACTCACAGGGTCGATCAAGCAAACACACAATGCGCTGTGACGCAAATACAAATACCTCTGAGCTTTCTAGTGTGCGCATCATGATGTAGTCTTGTCAAAGGGCACCTCAAGTTTAGGAAGAGATTGGCTGCCGAGTCCAAAAGCAGCAGCAGTACAGATATTATTATACTGTACCTATATTTCAGTTTAGCTACTGCAATCATTCAAAGCAGCAGCTCATCAAAAAGACCCTCAAGAAGAAGTCTAAATTATGTGGCTTTTGTCAGCAAGATCCCAACGGGAAAAACAGAAGTAATGAAGAAAAAAATTCTACAACTTCTAGCAGCAGATCAATGAAATACATTAGTACATCTCATCTCACGTCTTAGCAGAAAATATTTGGCCTCATAGAACATGCAATTAGTCAAAACAGGTAAGAAAACATCTTCAACACAGAGCACCATCACTGCACCACTTTCACTGATAATTGTGAATTCTAACCTACAGCACAGTTTTCTAATGCATAAAGATCTAAAAGTTCCTCACAGAACAACTGCTCTTGAGGAACGTATTTGCATTTCTCCTCAATCACACACTTGAGCCCTAACTTCTCATTCATGTCTGATTAGTATGTGAGAACAACGCACACATAGGTTAATCACAAACTGCTTTTGTTACAGGACACTTCTCTAATTAAGGTTAAAGGAAAAACTGGCTTCGAAAGGCTTCAAAAGATAAGGAAAATTAAACATGTTTGGTTCAGCAGCCTATCATAACCTTATCACAGAGCTGAATGATTTCAGAGAAATGAGAGCACTGCATTTATATGTGCTTGTAAAAGCATGTCGCATAACAAATACACAGCCCATAGGAACTGATTACTTCATTGCTTTCCTAGAGAAGACAGCATCCAAGAGAAAACTTTGCCCTTCCCCTTGTTCTCTGGAGGCAGTGTTGCCCAAGTACCTGTGCAGCCGGTACTTAATAGAGAGGACTTGCAGACTACTCCAGACAGCACAACAGCCAAGCTTTCCCTCCACTGTGGCAGCAGAACTGCACCAACTGGCATTTGCCCAATTATAAAGTTGGAAAATGTGAAGAAAGTTGACAACTTCAAGAATGCTGCCTACCTTTCGAGTGACTTCATTGTAACTGAAGTCTTCACCTCCCTTGGGTTAACCATATTTTGACATGCAGCATCCTTTATGGGTTATGTGCTTTGGGGCAACAGGAAAGGCTGCCTCACCTTTCACACGGAGACATATTGGCCTTTCCTCTGTACCCTACATGGGAATGTAGAAAGCAGCTTAAGAAGTGTGCATAGATTTATCAACCCACCGCAGGGTTTTTAAATTACCATCCAGCACAAATTACTTGACAGAAAAGTTGCAGCCCTGCTCTTAATTCCTGACACGAATTCTGGGCTACAAAGCAAGGGAAAGCAATGCTTTAGCTTTAACAACACTGGCTATGTAAAATAGAAAGATTGCCTTAAGGAAGAATCCAAAGACTTTGTTAAATGATGTTACAATTACTGCTTTTTGCTTCCTTACTTAGGAACAAGTTTGTCTGTCTCTGCCATTCATGTGCTGCAGTTACAATATGAAATCAATGAACATTGCTCACTCCTAGTCTCTCATGCTCAGTTAAGCACTAGTTACATAAAGTCATGTCTCCTTCCCCAAGCACAAGCTTTAGGGCACATAAGCCATTCACTGTCTGTCCTCATGGGTTTTATACACAAAATATCTTTCCTTTTAAAGAAGAAACCTTTTCTGGGGAGTAGTAAAAACCACATTGGTTACATCATTATAATGCAATCATAGCAGTATTTTGTTTAATAGTTTGGAACATAGAATTTTACTGGCAGAAGGGAGAAAGATTTCCATGCAATAATAAACGCTACAATCCTAAAATAATCACTTCACTTGCATGCACCTTTAAAACATATACTAGTTTATTATTAGTGGTATGGAGGGAATTCTTTCTCTGTGCTAGATAAAACTGTCAGGTGTTCAGGATCACAATTCTTTTTTTCCTTTTACTTCCACTTTCAACCCAGCAGTAACATATCCCATTATCTGTTTTTGCACTAATTAGCAACCATAACAACAACAATAAAAATCAGCTATTTTAAACGCAGATTATTTTTTTTTAATGAAAAACAATATAAACTGTCATGGGAGGCTTACTTACTAAAAGGATGAAAATGAAGAAAGTAAAGAAATCCACAAAGCCGAGTAAAGTTACTTTATATTCTGATTGAGTGAAGGCATATTTGATGGCATGCAAGAAAGGTATATTGGTTATCACAGCCTTGCACAATCAAATAATCTGCCTGGTTACATGGAAAAAGTACTACCTATACAAAGACCAAAAGGAGACCCTAGTTATTTATTAGCACATTTCTTAGAATCTTCTATTTCACTAAAACAGAAAAAGGAGAAAAAGTGTTTTATCAGACCTGCCAAAGAGTACAAGTATCACAGTTAATATTAAAACAATTATTAGCAAACTTTCTTTATAGACTCCAGAAAGCTTCAGAGACATGGTCACTTAATAAAATGTAAATAGCAAAGTACCTGCTCAAGGCAGTGTTGCAGGTTAAGCAGCTTTCTTGAAGAAATTTTTCCCTCTGTTGGGCACTATGGCACACCCTCCACCACTTCAGACTCACAGGTAGCTGTTGGAAGCTGTCTCCAGGGTCAGAGCCTGTGTGAAGACCTGGTTGGATCAAAATCTTTGTAGTGCTGGTGGCCATTAAGTCCTCCAAAACATGAACAATCACTATATACCTTATTTTTTCACAGAATTCTTCAGCCACAGGTGCTGCAGTGCTGTGAATACTCACTTTTATGGGGCTTTCTAGCAAACTGGTTCATTAGTAGAATAGATGCTAACTAATACTTTCAATTCATTTCCAAAGTCCCACTACTTTGGGAGTGCTTCCTGTTCCCTTGCCTTGGCTGCTTTGCAGTAGCAAACAGAATGCTGTATGGCAGGTGGAGAGGGAGGAGGAAGCCATTCATTTTCTGTTCAGATCCAGCAAACCAATTCAGAAGTGATGTTCCACTAGGTAAGACACGTATGCAGTGAATATTTTCCAATTACAAGAAAAAGCGTCCTGTTAACAGAAGTATAATCTAGATACCATACAGAAAACAAAGGCATCTGGGGTGCACCACCACATGAGACAACACCCCCCAGTAAGGGCTACAAACTTGAAGCCAAGTGGCAAGGCTGCCAGCCCACAATCACAGGGCAGTAAATAATTCCCAAGAGAAACAAGAGCAAGTGTGAAGTCCTGTACCTGGGGAGAATGAATTCAAAGTGAAAACCTAGATATTTGCTACAGGTTTACAGATCATGTGCCTACTGAAACATGACCTCCCAAGCTTCCAACTGCCAGAAATTCTCGAGAAATTTGACAATATATTTCAAGTAACAGAAAAAAATATTAACAATACAAACCCATTGAATAGTTCTTAAAAGCATCTCTGTTCACGTCAGCATTCAAAAGCAGAGAATCAAAGCAGGGCCAGGTAGTTCAGTGCACACATGAGAAAGAATATCAGAAGTGCTCACCCATACACTGTTATTATCTATATCAACTGGCATTCATAAGCCTACCAGGCTACTTAATGGACCATGCATCAAAATTAATTCAGAAGATGAGGAAAAGATAAAACTGCCATTTTAAAGATAAATAGTATTTATTACTTCAGCTTAAAGGTTGTGTTATTTTGGTAATGTCACTTGTGAAAGTAGCTTTACATGCTACAGCACAAATAATAGCTATGAAAATAGACAGGCAGTTCAATCAAGAGTCAATTTCCCTTCATACTCATTAACTAAAAAAAGAAGTTAATGTTTTCCAAGTCATGAAAAATTAGGATAACAGACTTTAGAGATCTGTTCCAACCCTTCCCTGCAATACCACCTACTACCCCTATGATCCCCATGGATTTATCCAACGTAACATTCTAGCTTCCCCTACACATCTCCTAAACTTACGCTGTGTACCACTATTCTCAGTTCCCTCCAATATCATGAAATTACCACTGCATAAAGGTGGCATAAAGCATGGCTGATTCAGACCTACACATCCTGAAAGCTCAGAGAAAATAAATACAGCCAGTAACTGTTGAACCCACATTGCAGTTTCTCTCCCATTGGAGATACTAATTTGAGCATGTTTTCTACAGTCAGCTGCAATTTTCCTTCAAAGTAAACCAGCTTTGAGATCTCTACTCCTGTGTAAAAACTAATCAGAAATGGATGGTAGGACAAAAAAATTACTGGAGATGCTGACAAATGGGGGGAGGGGGAAAAAGTCATATAAGACTTCATCGAAAAGCCAGAATAAAAGTGTTGTCAGTGCTATAACCAGCAACTTCATTCATGATACAGCATAGTAGGAAAGTATTAGCTGAGATTTCAAAGACTGATAATCTCTTAGATCTATGTTGTACTATGCTCTTTTCTTTAACACTATCCACTGACATAAGCAAGCCAAGTACCATCTGAATGTAAGAAGGGAGGTACTGCACAGTACTGTAACAACATGTTTTGTGCTGGCTGCTAAGGAGCAAAAATTTGACACTGAAAGATGCCAGTGATATCTTTATTTGCTACCACAAAAAAGATCCAAAAACATCAATTAGAGTATTTATAACTTTGGAAATATCAGCTGACCATATAGATGTGTATAATAAGAAGGCTTTTTCTCCTAGGAACCATGGAGGTTGTTCCAAACTTCACAAGCTTTTTAATGTGCTTCAAGTATACACACTTTCTGTTGTTCCACCACAACGTGGCATGATAAAACATTTGCACTGGAAAAGCAAAGAAAGGCTGCATTATAGGAAATCAGCCTTCTGCACATAAGCTTTTCTGGCAAATTTCGTACCTAATCTGAGTCAGCAAAACTGCCTACGAAAATACAGTAGATGCTGTTAAGGCAATAAGTACTTACTCACCTTTGAGGGTTTACAGGAAGCTCACACTTTCCAAAGCCCATCTAGTTATATGAACTGAAATCTCCAAACAAGGCACAGCACATTTATCACCAGATTATCAAGATGAAATGTTAGTATGTTAATCGACGCACCCTTTATAGAATTCAAAAAGTAGATGAACATAAAACATCTAGTGCCTGAACTGCTGAAAGAATTAATTTTTTTAAGACACTATGCAATAAATCGAGTTCAGCTAGCATCAACTTTTGTGGTCAACACATTTAACATGAGCTCCATAGCTCAATTGTTTTCACCAAAGATGCTGTATCAACACTGATTGTTTTTTCAATCTGTGAATGAATTCCATGTAAAATGAGTTTCACAGTTGGCACTTACCAACAGTTGCTTTTATTTCTTGAGCAGCTGGCAGACAAAGTGTACCCTGTCATAAATCACATTCACATTATAAACCACCAGTGCTTGGTGGTTGAAAGCTGAACTTGTGTTCATCCGTAGTTGTCTTTACAAGCTGTCCTCTCTACTATCATTTTAAGACCATGTGAATTATGTCTTACCATATTAAGACAATATCCCTGTAGGTAATGTAAAAAAAGGAAAAGAAAAAAAAAGGGTGGAAGCATTTTTAAGTGTCTGCTTCTGCAGTGATGCTCTTATGTGGACCTCCATTTGGTTTGTGCCTTCAAGGCATTAGTAAAATTCTGAAGTTTGAGGTTGCTCGGTGCTAAGCATGTCAGTCAAGCTTTCTATTTTTCTTTTCCTTCATTTACAAAAGGAAGATAATAGTACCACCTATATCAACTGCACAGCAGTGTTGAAAGGATTAATTAGCTAATATCTCTACAGTCTTAAGCATGCAGAGCATCACAGATGCACAGTGTAATTACTGCTATTAGGGAGTAATTTCTTTGACTCATTGGGACAACACACATTTTATCTGTCATTTTTTCATGGCACAGAAATCTACTGCCAAATGTCCTCAGCTATAAAGAAACTTGAATAGCATGGCATAAACTATCCACTGCAGAGCTTTACTACTTTTGAGCATCTATTGTTTCTCACTAGTATTTAGAGATGGAAATTTGTGGGCTGCTGATAGCCAAAAAGCCCTAAAGCTAGCCACGAATGCATGCTGACACAAAAGATACTGACCTACTTGCTAAGTGCAGTAACCTCCTAAAAAACTAGGTTACACTGGGTCAGCTATTCCTAGATGCTAGCAGTGTCTGAAAAGGCTTTAACTGCTGGCCCAAGCTGCAGTATCCAAACCAGAGAGTTCTCCTTAGTATATACTGGTGTGACTGAGATCAGTAAGGGTCCTGAAGCATCAATCAGATATGGTACATCGGTCACACATTTTTAAGAAAGCCATAAAACTTATGATTTCTCTTTCTCAGGCCTTGGTACATAATGTCTGTGTATAAAAGCTTTGAGACCTCCTGCAATACCCAACAGCCTTCCTAAAACCACAGAACAGAACAAAGTCATCACACACAGAGATCATACTTACTGTGGACTCAAAAGTAAAACAAGCTAAACTAAAAGGGATGAAAGTTTGATTTTCATGCAAAATCTGAAAAAAAACCTTGGCAGCAAAAGACCCAGGAGGAGTGACAGAAATGAACACTGTACTTGCATGCATATGCCAAATATGATGCTATCTCAATGTTAGTAATTTCAGACTAACAGGTGACTCCAAGACATTGACATTCTTTCTCTGGAGGAAAGCTCAATGTTTCTCATAGAAATTCAGGCCAGCACACAGACACAAGACTCTTGAGCACATATTAAGTAACAGCTTAAAGCAACACAAAACCAAGCAGCCTAAAATATACAGCGGACAGAGATGTCATCAAAGGTCACAGTAAATACTGTCTTGCAGATTTGCTGTTGGGTATGCGTTGCCATGAATCCTTGATATTCCTTAAGAAAAGCATAGTAACAGAGCTACTCAAAGCAACACAACCACACTATGCACTTACCTACCTAAATCCGCCTTGGGTCCTTACAACAAAAACCTTTGAGTTTGTTTGACAGTGCTTATATGGGAATCTTTAAGGCAAGCCACCTGGTAGACCTTCATTTCCTCAAGACACCTGCACTAGACACTAAGTAACACCATTCTTTACCATCATAGGCTCACAGATGGATATCTCTGGTAGCAGCCAGCTGGGATCATTTAAATCAACTTTAACAGTAACACTGCAGCACAAAGTAGGAAAGCGCAGCATTGTTCTCACAGCTTCTTGCTTTACCAATCTGTCAACCACAGAAAGCTGCTTGCAGAGCCTATCAGTCACAGCTGAAATCCTAACCCTTCATGATTAGCTAGCATTAGCTAAACCAAATCAATGGCTTGATTGCAGATTTGTCGAACAGAATTGCAATATGCATGCATTAGAATGATTAGACAATTTGCAACTTCATTACCTCCTCTAGAGATACATGAGATATTACCCTAAAAGTGGCATGCAGATTTGAAATAGTATTGAAACATATAGCAGTCCTTTTTTTCCCCATAGCAGACTACATGATGATTAACAGCTGAAACACTGCAGCAAAGCCTGTCATGCCAGGCCCCTTTGACAGCCTTGACCATCATTAACTTACTTTAAAGCAACTATTCAAAGAAATTTTGAAAATAATTTAAATAGCACTGTCATACCTGGCTTTATTACTGCTTCACTGTTTGCACCTCCTAGGAACTGTAGATAGGTAATTAGCGCTTGACATGTTATCATTCCAAGGCAAAGGCGAGCAGCTCTAGTGCTGACACAATTTGAAACAAAGTGCTCTAGCACAGGGCACAGGGGGATTTCCCAAACTGGGGAAAACTCAGGCAAAGCCAAAAGAGTCACCAGGAGCCTCCAGGAAACGGTTTAGGAGGCTCCAGGAGTGTAAGATAACTTCCAGACAGAGGTGTTCAGGGAGCCAACTACAGAAGGCACTTCATTGAACCTGTTGCTTGCTAACAGAGAAGGACTTGTGAGTGATGTGATGGCTGGGGGCCATCTTGGGAGCAGGAATCACAAAATGATAGGGTTTTATTCTTGGAGAAGTAAGGAGTAGGATCAGTAGAATACTACCTTGGACTTCTGGAGGGCAGACTTTGGCCTGTTGAAGAGCCTGGTTGATGGAGTCCCTTCGGAAGCAGGGCAAAGGAGTCCAGGAATGCTGGGGTGTTGGGTGGGAGTGTTGATCTGCTTGAGGGTAGGAAGGCTCTACAGAGGGATCTGGCCAAGCTGGATCAATGGGCCAAGGCCAACTATATGAGGTTCAATAAGGCAAAGTGTCAGGCCCTACACTTGAATTACAAAATACCCAAGCAACTTCCCCCAAGTAACAGGCTTGGGGAAGAGTAGTTGAAAAGCTGACCAGCAGAAAAGAACCTGGATGTGTTGGTTAACAGCTGGCTGAATAGGAGCCAGCACACAGTGTGCCCAGGTAGCCAAGTTAGCCATCCTGGTTCAGAAGGACTAGAGGAGGATTACCTTCCTGTACTTGGCACTGTTGAGGCTGGACATCAAATACTGCATAGTGAGGGGAAGAAAACTGAAAAAGAGGACACTGAGTCGCTGGAGTGGGTCTAGAGAAAGGCAACAAAGCTGATAAAGGGTCTGGAGCACAAGTACTGAGGAACAGCTGAGAGAGCCAAGGTTTTTTACCCTGGAGAAAAGGAGGCAGAGGGGAGACCTTCTACAACTACCTCAAAGGAGGATGGAGTGTCATAGGTGCCTGTCTCTTCTCCCAGGTAAGAAATGACAGGATGAGAGGGAACAGCCTCAAGTTGTGCTAAGGGAAATTTAGATGGCTGAAAAATCTCTTCACCAAAAAGGGTTGTCAAGTATTGGAACAGGCTGCCCAGGGATGGGTTTGAGCCACCATCCTGGAGTTATTTAAAAGACATGTAGATATGGCACTTGGGGATAGGGTTCAGGGATGGACTTGGCAGTGCTGGGTTAAATGGATTTCATGATCTTTAAGATTTTTTCCAAACTAAATGATTCTATGATTCTGTGATTATCCCTGGGCAAAACAGAAGCATAAATGCCAGTTGTATGGAGTGACAAATTGGGCACGCCAGACTCTACTTGTTTGCCTGTGAACAAAAGTACACACAGTAGGAGATGGGCATCATGAGAAACAGCCTATTAGGAATCTTATCTTCAGCTAATAGCTGTATGACTACGTGGAAGCAAACTACATAGCTAGAGAAAGACCAGTATTTTCAGGTAAAGTGCTTGAGTTTTTTGAAACTAAAAGTAGTTTTTGAAGACAGAAAATTATTATCCTTACCACTTGTGAGGTGAAAATTAGCAGTTACATGCAACTCTAGCCACTGCACAGTTGTTTAGAAGAAACCTCTGGCTTTTACTTTATGCAAAGTCCACGTCAGAATTGAGAAAGACTTGAATCACTCTGCAGTCTGAATAGTAACCCGTATTTTGCTAAACCATTGTACTTACATTTTTAATGACAGCTCTCCTGTGCATCCTCCTTAAACTGATGCTGCACAAAAGCAAGGGAGTTTCCATGCACATCATATAATAAGCACTCAATAATATAGCAGACACCTTGCCTACTACATGTCACCCTGAAACTCTAATGTAGTTGTATGCTGTAGAAGTAACTAAAATTATAGCTTTAACACTTAAATGAAAAGTAAAGACATTTACCTAGTTTAAATAATTCAATGGGGAGAAAAAAAAGAACTTTCTCACATCTGAAACAACTTGCAAATACCATAGATGTGGCAGGCAAACAGTGACCTACAACCACTATGCAGCCGCATCTAAGCAATGCCTACACATACGTCAATCTTTAAGAATACAAAGCATACCAGCGCAGGGAACATCCTGCACTTAAACACCTACGTATGTGTTGCTGAAGAGTAAATTGTTTTGGTTTGGTTTTAAAGAGAAAATCTTTCTAAAAACCCAGAAGAATATGAATTATCCACATTATACTCCTACAAATAATTTATGCTACCTGTAGATAAAAGATTGTAATCTAGCCTGTTGCAATTAGGTATCATTATACTGCTACATTTCATATTTTTATTCATTACTGTCAATGAACTGAAATTATTTCAGATATCAATAGCTACAATGTCTGCAAATTTTTAACAAAATTTCCACAATAAAGCAATAATTAAAACTAATTAATCCTGACCAAAATCCCCCTCTCAAATATAAATTACCAATTAAGTATCATTAAAAGATTTAAATCAGAAACCTTATGAAATCTATTTTAATATTTACAAGCAAGAACACTGGATCAAGTATTACAGATGCATACAGCTTATGTACTCCAGAGAAGCTCTGACAATTTGCCCTGGTAGCTGATGCCATACAATATTGCCATAGGCAGCCAAACTAACTAAAAAGCACCTGCAGACTGCGACATAAAACAAACCAATCTTACATGCCTGTGCAATCACATGTAATTAGATCAATGTAACTGGAGTGAAGAAACTGCAAGATACTAGCAATACTTCTGCCTTTGCCATTACTCATTTGCAATGGATTTCCTGGCAAGAGTCTAATTTGTCAGTCTTTCTGCAGCATTACAGCTGTGTTAGAATAGTTGTTTTTAAAACAGCAATAAGAGAAAGAAGTAACTTGAATCCCAATACTTTGGCTTGTTTGAAAATGAAGAAAGAACCTAACACTATTGTTCCTTTTTTATCTGACAGCTGCATCTGCACCTAACTCCAGCACAGAACTGTCAGGTTAGACACACATGCACAACTTATACACTAACTAGCAACCATTTAATCAAGATATTGATAATTCAAGGTCAGTTCACACTACATGACACACTGATACATCCTCTCAATTTTGCTGTAATGTGTTAGATGCCACAGTAAGCTCTGTTTCACTTGTGTTTTCTAAAACTTCAGACCTATGAGATCTGTCTGCAATACCTGCAAACAGCTAAGCCTAAGCAGATGTTAAAGACAGCCACTGAGAACACAAAAACATTATGATTATTTGTTACCAGAGTGTGAAAGAGGTTTCTTAAGACGTATCCACACTGATTAAAATAACTGGAAGAAATAGTTGCTGCTATATAAGCAGAAACAAACAAGAAATAAAGCAGTCCAATAAAAGTAAATAAATACTTGCAATATGACCTTAAAAGACAGACACAGCTGTCTCAGGCACCAGCTGGATGATCTGCAGAACTAGGAGGAAACGGCCATCATCTGAGGCACAGCTGCACCTTGTATGCTGTAAAACTGCTTTGGCAAATAAGCATTGGAGAGAACCACCCATAAAGAAAAGAGTTGTTTCTTAATAAACGTAAACTCAGACACACTGATAAGATGTCTACTTGCAGTTGATCAAAATTGCAGCTTTTGCATATTGTGATGATAAAACAAGTAAAATTCGGAACTGCCTACAGGCAGGATGACCTGAAATCTAAGCACATAAACTGCAAGGGAGAGCAGAGGAATCTCATTGAAGGACAGGGATTAAAAAAAATATTTGAAGATGTACTTGAATACCAATTCAATAAATAACATTTTAACTGTGTGGAATGTAGTAGTCTGTGAAAAAAAGAAAAACAAAACCGAAAGAACAGTAATCATGGAAGATCTAATAGTTCTCTTGTGCCATGTTACCTATGAGGAAAGGTTTTAGAAGAAACTTGGAGTTGTTTGTTCATTTGGTTTCTGGGTGCGGTTTGTTTGTTTGTTTTGGGTTTTTTTTGGTTTTCCTTCTTGTGGAATAAAAGATGTCTATGAACATCTTTAATTCTTTTTTTTTTTTTTTTTTTTTTTGTAGGAAGGGGCATCTTTAAACCAACCTTCACCATGGCCAACACCAAATTGGGTCGTCTCTCACCTGTTTTCTAGAGAAGTTCCTTTCACTTGCCTCTATCAGAATTAGTCAGTTTTGGAGTGGGAGAATCTCTTGGATTTATGTCTGCTGGTACAGAGATACCAAGCAAAGCATCAAATACAAAACTGATTTTACCTTAGTGTATGAAAGTTTTGAAGAAAGTGCAACCATCGCATCTTTGAACTGATAAAGTGCTGCTCCTAAAAACATCATTTGCACATCATATTTAAGGCTTGGTTTTGTTATAAACATTTCAGTAATGGCCTTGCTATTCTGTTTCAGATGATTTTGAGTAAGAGAAAGTAGATGTTCATGTGCTTTCAATGTTTATAAGGTAATAGATTATTTTCTTTTCTTAGCTAGAAACAACTAATTACCATGTATAAAATATTTACTGAAGCTGTACTTCTAAATTTGTCACAGATCAAAGCATCCATGTTTACACAGGAATAATACTGAGAAGTTTTTCAGATTACCTATAGGAACTTAAGTGAGGTGCTATTAGAGCTGATCCTGCAATTAAAAAAAAAAAACCAACCCAAAACCTCAAAACCACCACAAAACCATTTTTACCAGAATCCTAGATCTCTTACTAATTCCATATGTGGAAAGCAGTTGAATATTATGAACTGTCAGACTAAAACAGCCGCACTTTTTTTAAATAGCCTTTCCTACAAGTAACTGTTGTTACCAAAGAGCAGTCAGATAATGTACTTTTTATATCACCCAGAGAAGTCTTAAAAGATTACTCTCTTTAGAAAGTGGTAAATGGCTTATTAAAGAAACAGATCCATCTAGTGGTAACACTAGTTTTATGCTAATGCCTGTGTCAAGCACAAGCAGCAAGGATTGAGGGCTGAATTGAGAGGTTAAATTATGCCACCAAAAGGAAGACTGGTAATCAAGGTTCCACTTTAAGTCAAGTAGGGAGAACACCTTCTCTAGTGAAAGTGCTAAAAAAGCCTTTTCTAATTATTTGGTTTACAAAATATTAGCACTTGTAATCTTTAAAAAAGATGGAGCCTCACTACTCAGACTTGTCAGTCAGTATCAGTATCAGATTATTGCAGAGAAAAATCAAATGCATGAGACAAAGGAACTGCTGAAATACTCTTCAGGAACTGCAATTTGAGTTCAAAATATCCTAAACTACTTAAATCATTTTTTTTTTTAATTACAATGACTGAGTACATCTCTGTCTAAACAACCTGCAGTTTTGAACAATACTATGCTTTGTTCATTTGGTCTAGTATTGTTTCATATGACAATTCTGAGTGGAATGGTCCCAGGGAATGAGAGTGGGAGAAAAAAAGTGCCAAAACCTGAAAGCCATCCAATTTTAGGCTTGTCAAAGCATTCCCAGTAAGAAGTGCTAGAAAAATTAATAAGGGCTCATCTTGAATTGAAAATGACAGTAAAATTAACATCACTGGTCACGATTTCACAGTAAATAGATCTTGTCAAAATAAATCATTATGCAGTTTTTTCAGTGGAAATCTCAGATTTGATTACTTGGCACCCTCAAGCCAACTTTATTACAAAACAAGAGTACTGCAGCAACATAATAAATGGATTAAAATCTGTGATGGACCTCAACATGCAGCTCTAAAGGAAAACAAAGATTAACATGTTGTTCCAGAGAGATAGTTTCCCACCTTCCCCTAACTCCTCCTCTGTCTCCAGCTCTGCCAACGTATTATAGAATCACAGAACACCAAGTTGGAAGGGACCTCAAGGATAATCTGGTCCAATGTTTCTTGGCAAAGCATGACCTAGACTAGATGCCCCAGCACGCTGTCCAGACAGCTCTTAAAATCATCCAATGTTTGGGAATCCACTACTTCCATGGCAAGGGTATTCCAATGGTTGATTGCTCTGTGAAAAATATTCCTCATGTCCATTAACAATCTCCCCAGGAGTAACTTGCACCCATTATGCCTTGTCTTTCCCACGTGAGAGTAGGTAATGGAGAGCACACAAAATTGTCAATGAAGACATTTACAGGTAACACACACAAAAAAGGACAAAAACCACCAAGTAGCAAACTAAATAATTTCACTTCATACTACTGCTGGGCTCAAGTGAACATGATATATTTTGTTGAGCAATCAGCTGAGCAGAGATCTATCCTTATTTTTAGGTGTCTTAAAAATGAGCAAACAATTAAAAAAAAAACCCAACACACTAAAAAAAACCCTAAAAAACCAAAACAAGCCATTCAATCCCCATACCCCTTTCAATAATTCCCCCCAAAAAAAAGCCCCTCAAAACACACACCCAAACCACAAAAACAAAACAAAACAAACAAAAAAAAAAACCCAACCAACACACCAACAAAACCAACTGACAGTTCAGAAATAAAAGGTCATCTCTCAGACAGCAAAATTCTCCAAGGATGAGTTCAGAGAAATCCTACTAGTATGAAAGAAGAAAAGGACTTCACATTTATAATCTTAGCCACAGTTTCCCCTCATCCTCAGAATATATCAGCCTTGCAGTCTGGGGCCTGTGCAGTCTTGCTGTGCAAAAGAATAATCTCCTGACTACAGTAAAGTCTCTTTAAGAAGTTAATTTTCACTCAAACACACCTTTTCTTCTGCCATGCACTACGAAAATTATTATCACTTCGCTTTTATTTACTGATCTGACAGTATTTGACAACGTGTTAGATCTAGAAGGTAGCCAAAATCCTCACCTGATGATGTCAATGGCATCAGCAGCAGGAGCTGCATTCCAGATGAACAGCGTTCATGCTCCTATCTGATACGAGCTTTAGCTCCTCGAACTTGAGCCCAGACAGTACCTCACACAGCCCACAACACTGTGCAGCTGGTTCTGTTACCTGACAGAACAGAAAACCTTTTAAAGTGGAGGCTGCATGGTAACTAAGTTGTTACAGACTAAATATAGAAGAGCTTATTTAAATGCAGCAAGCACACAGGTGCCTGTGCTGGTCACAGCAAGAGCTTTCAGCTCCCCCCCTCTCTGAATCTCCCAGCAAGAGAGTAGGAATTTGTCTTTGCTCTAAGGTACCACTTACTCTCCGTGTATTCAGTAAATTATTTTGATTATGTGTGATGAATCAGCCCAATAAGTGTAAGATCTCTGAGTTCTAGTCACAAGTAACAAATTCATACCCAGTTCAAGGATTCTATGTTCTGCATCCTTTTGGATGCCGTGACGTTGCAGATTTAATTACTGGAGAAATGGGGAGGGAACCACACCTTCAATAAGCTGGGAGTTTCCTTTTGAAAGATTAGGCTTCTCCTAGAGAAGCTTCTCCCCTGGCAAGAAGAACAGTAAGGAAGTCAGTCTGAAGCCCAGAGCACTTTGTTGCCCCCAGGGACTTTCTAAAATGAATATAAAAAGCCTACAGGGAAGTCACTTGAGAGTAATAAGAGAAAAGTTCCCATAAAAAGCTATCTGACAAATAACTTGTCTGCTATACAAATAGTCCAATGGAGTCCTGGAGATAAATTAAGTACTCAAATGATGCCCGAAGGAAAACAGAAATGAAATTGAGCAAATGAAGGTAGAACAAGTATTGCAATCACAGTTCTTAGCAAAGACTGATATGCTTAGCTTTCACTAGTGAAATGTATTGCCAAAGCTACTATTTCTATTCTTTTTTTTCCTCTCAGATTGGTGCAAGACACCAACACTGTGGTTAGCAACGACATATTATTTATTTGTACATGGCTAACGCTCACTGTGCAAACCAAAAATTAGAACCCCAATGCCAAATCAAGTCTTTAAATAACTGATTTGAGACTGAACTTACAAACTTACAAAACAGCATCTGTATTGTGAAGCTGGATTTGATTACTTCATTTTTATTGTTACTCCCACTTTCATTTTTAAGCATCTTTTATAATAATACCTGCAGACAAGTGACCAATACTGTTATATGTCTCTTCTTTTGTGCAAAAGGATGCAATGACTACAGAAAGGTGGATAGGACCATTATGCAGACCAAGTGTTCATTAACTGAATTACAAACTATCAAGACCTATATCAGTTTAGATTATAATAAAGCTACTAAGACTTCCATGAAGAGACTGTTTTTGTACAGAGCTTAAATATTCCAGAGAAAAACTGGTTTTATGTCTTTCTCATGCTTCACATGATGCAACACCTGGTAGAATCAGCTGGAGGGTGTAGAGGGGGGCCGGGGTGGGAATAGAAAAAGGAACGTAGTGGGATAACAGAAGTGACATTAATACATGATGATAATGCAAACTTTATCATACCTACAATTATGCATGGTAGAGTTACACGAAAAATGGATTTAACATGTCTGTACATGGCTCTCCACTGGGACTCTCATATAATTTTGGAAGTAAGCTGATGGATCTGATTAAATCAAATCAAAAGCTGAAGAACTTAAATGACAGTAAAGGGAAAAAAGCCTTTAGTTCAGCACAATGCCAGCAGAGCTGCAAAAGGGAACTGCTGAGCTGCAAATTAATTGATAAACTGGTGAAAAACACTTCTAGGACACTCACCTCCTACTTTAGGAGTTTCAAACTACACTTGCTATCTGACTACAGCAATTCATGCATATGGTATCTAAGTGGCTCTGTTGCCAATTATGTGATGCTGGCTTAAATGCACAGATGCATAGGTTTTGAAAATTCAGTGCAGGAAAGGAGAAAATAGAGCATGATAAAGGCTATCTTTTGGCATAGCTGCTATTAACATGAAAAATTAGAGTAATAACAACAAACTGTGGCAGGCACAAATTCATCCAGCACTTTAACCCTGGAATGGGGTTTCCAGGCACCATCTAACCATCATGTCAGCCAAAGCTCAAGCACAGCACAACACAGAACAGGACATGTTAGCAGTGGAGCTGCCAAACTACATCTACTCCTTACAGGTAAGAAAACAGGAAGTCTTTTGAAGCTGGGAAACTACATTGCTGAAGTATAAATTTTATATATATACACATATATGTACAGATACACACAGAGGTATTTATTTCCAAGTCAACTGCACTGCAATCACTGGGAAGAGCTGCTTTAAGTTCTATTTTCTTTTTTCCTATACATCAACTGCCTCTGTGCTTATGTATTCATTACTTACACTTTGATTCATTTGATGTGCACGAAAGATTGCTTCATAAAATCTGATAACTCTGGTCACAAGGGTGAAAGTATAGCAGATGGCAAGTTGGGAGGGGGTTTTTTATTGGGGGGTGTTTAATATTTCTTTAAACATACTGATCAACTGTTCTAAAGCAATGACTGATTTATAGTAAATTTAAAAATACTGTATTGATATTTTGCTAAGCTCTGCAAGCAGACTCAACAAGCAGAAATCAGGCAACCTTTTTTTTTCTTCAGAGGAGCAAATGGATCACTTACTATCCTGTGTGTTTAGGTATAGTAAGATGATGAAGAACACTGATGTGCAGAGAACTGATTCTTTCCTCCGGTGCTGAGCTGATATCCGTATTTAATATTAAATCTGAAGATGTAACCCAGTATGTAGCAATGTGTAGATGCATCTCTCAGAAATTCTGCTGTGAAAGCAAATGGTGTCCTTTAAGAAACAGACCAAGAATAATATTTTGTCCTTGAGTTTGCTTTGAGTTTCAATACCTGCCCCCGTGTGAGCCACTCTTGTAAACCCAACCATTTGGTAGCATACATTTCAGAGAGTGCAGGACCAAGAAGCATTTATTAATGCACACATGCTTGTACTTATAATTTATGTGGTGCGGTTCAAGCTCTGCTAGGTCCATATCAGTACTTATTGATTGTTATTTGATCTCTGAAAAACAATTAAATGGGATGGTATTCATCCAAAGGATTAAATGAAACTCAGCAGAAGTTAAAAGAAGCTAAAAAAGAAAGAAGCTAAAAACCAGAAAAGGTACTGGAAAACACTGCAGAGGAAAAAAGTTGTAATGTAATTCTGTTATTTATTTTAGTCCTACATAACTTTTCCTAGGCAGAAAACAGGATTCCACCTTTTCTGAAAAGGTCAGAGGGACATATATGCTCAAATTGCATAACTTCAGAATTCTTACTTTTCTAAGAGATTTCCACACAGCTTATTCAGAGAACACACACATTTGCACCCAGAGAACAGTGTAAGTGGAGTATGCAAGACCGGGGTGATTTGTAAGCAAAAATTCTGTATTCTTCCCAAAGAAAGACTTCTGCTTTCTGACCCTCCCCCTTATTCTTTCTGCTTTTGTTAGTCAGTACATGAAAAAACACTGTACTAGCTCACACTTGAGTTTGCCTCTAGTCTCTTTGTGACAGAACCACAGTTAAAAGCAGTTTAGCTAACTCCCAAGGGTAGGCAGCCTCTTCAGGAGAGAATTATTTTCCTTCCAGTTCTCTGCCAGGCTTAGACATTAGCAGTGCAATGGGATCAAGCTTTATCCTAATAAAGTAAGATGTCATTCTAAGTAAAGCTGGAATAGTAATCCCCTGCATCAAGAAGAAAGGTACAACTGGCATTCTGTCGTGTTTCGCTGACAAGCTAGTGCATCCACAAAGCTGGTTTTAAGTCTTACCACTACGGTCTTCCTAATACACTGTACTACTTTGCACAGCTATTTAAAGGTAATGAAGCTGCAAGACAAAGGTGACATCCATAGCAGACTAGCCTTTGGTAACAGAAGTATCGGGGGGGGGGGAAGTAAATCTCAAAAATAGCAGTTTTAACTCTTGCATTAGGATCACATCCTAGTTTTAGAAGTTGCTATGCCCCTTATTGAGCTGACTCAGTCAGCAGTGTGCACATACAGATACACAGGGTGCCAACTGAATCCATGCTGTCTTTCCAGAGTTCCTTTCTCCTTTTTTTTTTTTTTTTGGATATACAAAGATTAATGCTGCAATATAAAAAGTGGGTTGCAAGGACAATAGGGAAGAACACCAACAAATGCCATAGCACCACTGTAACTTTTTTATTTCTTAAAAAAGAAAAAAAGAAAGAAAAAAAGAGGACAAAAAAAAAAAAAAAAAGCGCACACACAACTAAACCATTTCAAAGACAAAATAAAAATGCTGCTTATTCAGTATGAAAAATCGTATTTTACCACATCATCTCCAAGGTAAAAGACTGAAGCAATCCATCACAGCTATCCACTATTACCCTCACCACCACATGGTGCTGAAAATTCCACTAAAATTCAACTTCTTTGGCAATTTAGCACTGCAAGAAAAATATACTATACCTGCACTAGAAATTAGAATTCAGAATATATCTAGAATCATCCATTCTATGTTTACCAACACATGCCATTTATTCTGCTTTGTAATGCAGAGTTAAATTTCCTATTTATAGCATATTCAACATTGTTTACATAACTCTTCTTTAGATGTAAAAGATGTGTATTTTTCATGTGTGTGGTTTGCATTTCTGTGTGTGGGTTTGTTGGGGTGTTGAAGTTTTGGGGTTGTTTTATTTTGGGCTCAGGTACTTTTTGTGGGGGGGAGGGGGAGAGAAGGTGTTGGGTTTGGGTTGGTTTTTTTTGTTGGTGGGTGGGGTGTCTTTGGGTTTTTTTAGTACTTCCAGAGCTTTATTTTTCCACTACCTGCATAGGAAGGATCTTAAGTTATGCAAAATCATTACAGTGTTAGACTTGTCACAAATGAAAGTCACATGCCACGTAAGTTAACTGGCTGTAACAAATCCTTCTTTCAGCATACCTTCTCAGTCCCCAGTCTGATAACATCAAATGTTTGTTCTACAAGAATTGGTTCAATAAATAAAATAAATAAATAAATAAAGCCTTTAACCCCAAAGGTGTATTAAAAGATGTGAGCATTCAGCACGCTGGAAGGTTAAGTAATAGCATAGTATGTCTCTGTTTAAGTAACAGGGCTAAACTGTATTGTCCTTCTACCTTAAAATATGTTTTAAAAGTATTAGTATTTAAACTTAAAGCTGTAACACACTGTGACCTAATATTTTCCTCTAAGCAAAACTGTAACTATAGATGATGATGATCTTTACATTAAAAAAATAAAGAAAAAACATTGAGCTATTATCTGCTCAAGCTTCCTTAAAACACTAGCACTGGTCATAATCATCAAAGTACTTTTAAGAAATACCACAATGCCATTAAGAAAACTTTAAAGTAATCATTCTGCTTTTTTGCATTGCAAGGAATACCATCTCATTTTTGGTCCAGGAGATTAAATGTATAGAAAAAAAATAAAGATCCCACACAGAAAATGTGAAGCACTCAGAAGTCCTTAGGAAATAAACTCACAACAGCTACAAATATTTATTTATCAAGATTCCTGGGAAGGAAGAAGCAATTTTGATGTATGAAAGGCTTCAGAAAGTCACTCCTTTTATGGAAAACCCTGGGGGTCACTTACAAGTCGCTGCTAAAATTGTCTACTTTTTATTTTCCCTAATGCTTAGAAACTTTGTCCAGATAGAAAGCCTGATACATTAGGAATGTTTTACTATAAACTATCCAAATTAGCTGCTCTTTATAAAAATTGAAATTTCTTTTCCACACACCAAGTGTGCCATTTTGCAATTCTTCCAAGACATAATGCAGTTCATCCTGCAATCTTCCAAAACAATTTATTGTCAAACATCACATGTACATACGGATAAGGAAGTGGAGAACCTAAGGCCACAAATAACAAAACTGAGATCCACCTTCTCCCTTCTCTTTCAGTTTCTTTCCCCAGAAGGCTGGGACTCTTCCAAGAGAGACTGAAACCCTCTGAACATTCTCCCTGCCATGCCCACTCCAAAAGAGAAGCCACTTTACAAAAGACAGATTATTCTTTCACCAATCTGACTGCTCACAAGAATGACAGAGATTCTGGAGGAGAGGCAGGGAGGGAACATGGGACTTCCAAAGGCTCAGAGAACACAACAAACGTGCATCCCAAAACGAGGCCAAAATCAAATGAAGGCTATAAATTTCCTCTACAAGACCTCCAGCAGAAAACGTTAAGGAAAAGGAAATTCTGCAAGTTTCTTCTCAAAGGACAGCTAAAGAAAGGACCACCAAATGTCAACAAGCATCAACATCCTGTCAGGGATTATTTGGTTATCACCTTGGACTCAACTGAATGCATTTATCAATCTCTGAGAAGCCTTCATCATTCATTATGTGTCGATCACATCTCTACAACAGAAAGTTATAACGGCATTCTTTCTCTGTCATTGCTTTGGAGTTCATGCTGCCCATCCTTCAAAAATTTAAACACCAAAGAGAGAAGTTGACAGCCATAATGCAGTATCAGTCTTAAAATGTGATGTTAGATTAGGACTATGAGCTGCACACAAAATTAAGGGTGGAAGTTCTCTCTATCCCAAAAGGTCCTGGCAATCTTCCAGAAATACTGCGGATATTACCTACCAGCTTAGAAAATTAAATTATTACCTGTTATTTTCTATTATTGTTGCAGAATAACACCATAGAAAACAGATTCGACATGTTTATTTCATATTCACTGAAGCACCAGAAGATAAAAACAAAACAGTTTTATGTCTGTTGATTGAAGAGTGTTCAAAACTTCAGCCTTTGCTTTAAGAACTAAAGAAAAAAAAACAAAAAAAAAACACCCAAAAAAAAGCAAAAAGCACCACCCACAAAAAATACGACACCACCCAAGTTCTGACTTTTCTCCCAAAAAGGACACAGCTCAGACTCCATCCTGCCTGCCCTAAGGTGACACGAAACTCTTAACTCTGAGGGGAAAAAAAAGAAACCAACAACCAAAAACCAAACAAACAAGAAAAAAACCAAAATATCTACTCCATACAGCAGCTAATCACCTCTCTTGGTGCACTAATAGGTTTGGTGCTTTAGTAGCAGGTCCTGAAGTCCAAAAAGGCTCATGATCTCTATGTATTTTTTATTCTCTGTTCCAAGAAGAGAGACCACAAAACCAACAAATTCAAAGACCTGAACAACAACAAACTCCTGAATACAAAACTGCAGGAGAAGACACAGTCAAGACAAAAGATCCAATTCTGTCATGTCACTGAAAGAATCTCACTGAAAGCACCAGCATTCTTGTGGGATATCTAAGCTCCACCAGATGCAGAGGCTTGAAGGACCCTGACCCAGAAGCAAACAAGCCAAGTTAGAAGTGTACAGTTATTTTCTGGGTTTGCACTTAATTATCTGTTGATGTACACTTGACACAGTTGCTGCACAGAGACTAACCTCAATCAACAGCATCTACAGAACTACTGCCAAGTGACTGCACTGCTTCTTCCTGATAGAAGCTAGCAGAGGAGGGGAAAAAAAATCCCAACTGCCAAACACATAGCCTAAAAATAAAACCTGAAGAAGTTAAAGAACTTCAAGTTCAAGAGTATAGGCCACCATTACGTATGGAAAAGGATGAGTCCAGGATCAAAGTCAAATGAGGGGGAAAAAAAATCAGACACACCACAAAAACCTGAAGAAAGACCTGTGGTCTAGTTTGGTGCATACATACATATGCACACATTTATTGGGGTTCACCTCAACAAGAGGTGTGCCTTAACAATATAATCTTATATATATATAAGATTATATATATGTATATTATATATAAGATTATATATAATATATATATTGTTTATATAACAATATAAACTAATCTTGTGCTCAACAAGATTAGTGCCTTAATTTCTAGAGACTTAGTTGTTGTTTAGGGAAAGTGGATGGCAAAAATTTTGAAGGACGTGCTTTCACCAGTGTCCTTAGCCAAAAGACCCTGTGAACAAAGATACCATTACCCAAATGGTATTTATTAATAGAAGCAGTCAGGCTGTTTCTACAAATAAATAAATAAATGGGGAAGGGGGTGGGAGGGAAGTAGGAGTAACAGAGAAAGCTAAAGCTGGCAATGTTCATCTATTACACACTACTCGTTTGTTTGTCCTGATTACAGGCAGTTTCAATCTCTCCTGAACTACTGCAATTTGTTTCATTTATCCCATGAGTAAATGGAAGAAATAATATCAAAAACTCAGGATTTTAAGAAGCCAAATACATTTTTTTAAAAAGCCAAGTTTAGGGGGGAGGGGAAGAGAATGACATTTTTAAGGAGAGTACAAACAGTACAATCATTTTTGTATGACTGTTCAGAGAAATGACATGGAAGAAAAAGGTACTTAAACGAACTAGCAAAATGTAAAGCACTTAATTTCCCCCTCTTCGTTTCATTCTTATACTAATACTTAAAAGCAAAAAGTGCTGTGCTTTATTATTAATCTTCCTCTTCAGATGGAGAGTGCCTTTATTTTGGCAACACAGCACATGCAATCCAAGAAGCACATGACAGAAACCGTGTATGAAAAAAGGATTTTTTGTATCTTCTTGTTGGCTTTCATATGTCAATTTCATTGCACTGCTTATTGATTTATTTTTTAAGAACACATGCAGTTAGGGAAGTCCAATATTGTTCATGACTATGAATTACTAATAATACTACTAATAAACATAATTTGCATTGAAGAAAAAAGTTATAAACCTTCTGAAAGAAAAACTGTCATTTAGAAGAGAAAGGAACAGGGTCTTTGACATTTTATTGATATTTGCCAGTCAAGATGTGAAAAATTATTAACTAATAACTTTCTTTAAGCAAACATTTAGCAGAGGAGCATGAAGAATCTCTTGAACTAGTTGATGGAATCATCATGGAAAAATTTATCATCAAGGAGGTCCATGAGGAACATGGTAATTTGATTATTCACATGACAAACACCCCCAATGGTATTATTCCCAAGTTTTCTCAGCCAAATTTTCAAAACAATAAGAAGTTACAGATTTTAACCTTGTCACTGACAAGTTTTGAACATGAAGCTTAAAATCCCCACTAGAAAAAAGGGTTTACTTTTGGTGTTTCTGTCAGCACTTAATTGCAAGTATTGGAACCCAGGTTTCAGTCCTTAGTTATCTCCAGTTCCTTTCTTGTGATCTTCCGTCAGGCAATACCTGACAAATTAAGATTGCCTGCAGAGAGATCAATGGAAAAAAAAAAAAAACACCCAACATTTTTCAAGAAGGCAAAGTATGCAGATCACTGAAATGGCATGAAGTTCAAGAGAAAATATTTTTTGTCAGTTCATCAGTTGGTCAGCGAAGTTTCAGCCCTAAGGTTCAAACTGAGTTTCAAAAGACTACAGGAAAGAAGAAAAGGTTCCACCAATAGTTGTATATTGAAAACAGAAAATGCTGAAAACATCTTAGATTCCATATAGGTCAAATATAAAGTACTTTTTAAATCCTTAAGATCTTCTTTCCCCCATTAGAATTACACCGATCCAATGAAACATACTTTGTAATTACGTGAAATTTATATAGTAAAAACTGAGGAGTGAGAAAAAGAACACAAGAGCATTAAGTGAAAATCTGGATGAAAGCCACTGGTTTGGAAGGTAAAGAACTAATAGCATAAAAATGCAAGTATGAGCCAATCGACATTTGATAAGTCAAGTGAGAAGAACACAAGTTGTTGTTCTGTGTGTTGTTCTGTACTATTTATATTCCAGCCTTCCTGCAGGTGATAGGCCAAACAAGTGTGCTTAAAAGGAGAAATTTAAACCAGGAGACCTTTCTTAAACCAAGAGACCTTTCATGGATATTTATGGAGTGATTTTTATCCAAAGACTGTGGGGCAGAAAGGGCTTTCACAGAGGATGAAGACCAGTACCGTAAAGCACCAAGAGACAGTCTCCCTTTACAGCAGAAGGCATAGTTTGTAAGATGTTTACTGGCTGTGAAGCATCTCAAAAGAACCCCTGGTTTATTTTCTTCAAGGCCACTCCTTCCAGGTTTAAGTCTCTAAATGCCCTAGAAAGGACCAGGCTCCTGTTGATCAGGTACATACAAAAAAAAAAAAAAAGAACAAAAAAACCCACAAAAAAAACCCAAAACAAAACAAACAAACAAACAAACAAACAAACAAAAAAAAAAAAAAAAAACATAACCCAAAATTTTTTACACCAAAACATGACAAAGCACTAAAGGAAAGTTCCCCAGGTCTTCATTACACCCCATATCCATACAGGTACATATGCTCTTTTTCAATTTTAACAAAATAACTGTACATTTGTTGCATATTTTTGGACTTCCAATATAAACAGCCTTCTGAAAGATACAGCAGTGGGAACACTCAACACATTAGTTATAATATATGGTGCTTGAATTCTGTGATAAAATGAGCAACAGACTGCTCATTCCCTCAGAGGAAGCCATTTTCTTCCCTCTAATCATCAACATCTTTCATATTTCCAGCTTTGATAAGATCAATGGTTGCAGCTAAATTAACAGAAAGTTGACTTTTAGTCCAAAGTTCTTTAAATTCTCTCAACTCTCTAAATAACCATCCTCTCTGGTCTTAGGAAATTCAAACTACCAATATAGAATAACCTTCTCTGTATCTTCAAGGCAGGAGTATCTCTGGCATGTTATTATTTACAGCCATTCAATCAAAATTATGTTCAACAGTTCAATATTTCATAACAATTCACTGTGTATGTCAACAATGCCTGTATTAAGAAATATTTTCTAAATTACAGATTTTAGGTCTTTGAAAATGTTAACTAAACCGAGAAAAACTTCAATTAAAAGAAAAAGAAGTGAAACATGGCAACAGAACTAGTAAGACACACACACTCGTGTTTAGTAATTTTAAAGACACAGAGAACTTTTCACCATCATCATAAAGGCATTCAGTTTTCTGCTACTAAATTTCCTTCAGATTTCAGAGACAACATAGGACACAGGGTTAATCTTTGATTACATCCTAACAGCTTATAAGACTCCTGTACACGTTTCCCTCATTTGGGAGATCTCAGGCCATCCCCAAGCACGGAAGACAGCACACCCAGCATGCAGTCTTTTTAGCTGCTGAGCAGCAATGACAGGTGATTAGCAAATTTAGTGTCCTGGGTTCAGCAGCAGCAGTAATTTTTCTCCTTCTTAGTAGCTGGCGCAAGGCTGTGTTTTTGACTTTCAGCCTGGGAACAGCGCTGATAACACCAATGTTTTCAGTTACTGCTAGGTAGTGTTTTGTCTGGCCAAGGACTTTCTGAGTCTCATGCTCTGCCAGGGAGGAGGGGAAGCGGGAAGGAAGCAGAGACAGGGCACCTGACCCAAACTAACCAAAGAGATATTCCATACCACAGCACGTCATGACCAGGATGTAAAAATGAAGGCCAGGGACCCGGAAGAGAGGGGTTGGCTGCTGGGTCGGGCTTGGTATCAGGTGGTGAGCAATTGTATTCTCTTTCCTTGTATTTCTCTTGTCATTATTATTATCATCGGTGGTAGCAGTAGTGATTTGTTTATACCTTAATTGCTGGGCTGTTCTTATCTCAACCCGTGGGAGTTACATTCTTTCGATTCTCCTCCCCATCCCTCCAGGAGTGGGAGCAAGAAAGAGGGGGGAGTGAGTGAGAGAACTACGTGGATGACTGGGCTTAAACCATGACACTTAGATTTGCTTAAAACCACTCTCTACCCCTCAGGGCCTCTAAACAAATCTATGGGAAGCTTAACACAAAGGACTTTGAGAATCACAAGTCCTAAATTCTGACTCCAACTTCTCATCAGACTTCAGTAACCACCAGTAAACTCACCCTGCCTCACGTCAAAGTTTAAAATTTAGTTTGTGCTTAGTAATTTAGCACGTCAAGTGGCACAGCCCTATACAAACTCTCCTTAATACCAAAATATAACATCTGTATTCTTCCTAACATAATAACATAGTTGACCATTTCATGAGATCAATCAAGAATTTTTCCCCTTCAGTACCCCATGCAAAGCATTTCAAATTTCCGCTCCAACTGGGAACAGCTGTTGTCAGTTGAACGTAACTTGCCTGTATACTCCAAGAGGTATTTTGGGGACAGCAACAATTTCATCTAATTCTTAATGCAGATTCTTACATCAATAGGTCTTAAAGCTTTTTATAAGAGAATCCTGTATCATTTGCTCAAATTCAGCAGAGCGCAGAACCCTGAAGGCCTTGCTATCCACCAAAGTGTTAGAACTGGGTGCCACTTGAACTACTAAGGAAAAGAAAAATATTTCAACTCAGTGGTGAAAAAGGACTCTGAACTTCAGCTACTTGGGGCATTCTTCATAAAGTAATGAACTTTTATCCACAGGAGACATTCTTCTGATTTAGAAGGGCCATTTGCTTTGTTCAGATAAGTATCAGCATCTTGGTAGGATGTGCTAAAGTACCCCTAGTCAAGTTCTCAGTGTAGTAAAATCAGCTAATCTTTAACTTGCCATCTGCTCCCAAAAGCCAGAAGGAGAATACAATCTAGGAACACAGTTAATAAGAAAAATAGTTATGCCAGAAGGTCTTGGGTAATGCAACTAAGGAAGATAAGTGGTATCGGCCTGAATCCTGACACCATGTTGGGGGGAAACAGTAACTCTAATCTGTGTTAGTTTGACTAAATTTAATTCTACAGCACAAGATAAAAAACAGTGAGAGCACCATCAAACCATGTTCTTGAACCACAGCCTTGATCTGATGCTGCCAACACACTGGCCCTTTAAGAAGAAGCAGCATTAACTGTGAAACATTCTAACTACAAAACCAAAAGACACAGCTACTGCTGTAAAGCAGATTTTGCTCACTGCACCTCCAGAGCTAAGCATTTGTGAGGATGATCTCTGTTACTTAGTTTCACACTACTAATTTTACTTTTTTTATTCGGTTGATACATTGGAGGGAAGGGATGCCATCCAGAGGGACCTTGACACGCTTGTGAGGTCGGCTGATGCCAACCTGATGAAATTTAACCATGACAAGGGCAAGGTCCTACAGCTGGGTCAGAGCAATCCCAGGCACAGCTACAGGTTGGGACAAGAAGAGATTGAGAGCAGCCCTGCAGAGAAGGACTTGGGGGTGTTGGTCAATGAGAAAATGAACATGAGCCGGCAGCGTGCGCTTGCAGCCCAGAAAGCCAACCGCATCCTGGGCTGCATCAAAAGGAGCACGATCAGCAGGTCAGGGGAGGTGATCCTGCCACTTTAATCTGCTACTGTGAGACCTCATTTGGAGTACTGTATGCAGTTCTGGTGTTCTCAGCATAAAAAGGACATGGAGCTGTCGGAACAAGTCTGGAGGAGGGCCACCAGGATGGTGGGGGGACTGGAGCACCTCCCATGGGAAGATAGGATGAGAAAATTGGGGCTGTTGAGCCTGGCATAGCAGCCTTCCAATATTTGAGGGGGGCCTATAGGGATGCTGGGGAGGGACTCTTCATGAGGGACTGTAGTGAGAGGACAAGGGGTAACGGGTTTCAACTTAAACAGGGGAAGTTTTGACTGGATATGAGGAAGAAATTCTTTACTGTAAGGGTGGTAAGGCACCGGAATGGGCTGCCCAGGGAAGTTGTGAATGCTCCATAGCTGACAGTTCAAGGCTGGGTTGGATATAGCCTTGAGTGGCATGGTTTAGTTGGAGAAGTCCCTGCCTATGGCAGAGGGGGTGCAAATAGATGATCTTA
>JARCZZ010037122.1:0-43598 GCA_030323915.1 Brotogeris chrysoptera | reverse complement strand
TTGGGGCTGTTCAGCCTGGAGAAGAGAAGGCTGCGTGGAGACCTCAGAGCAGCCTTCCAGTATCTGAAGGGAGCCTACAAGGATGCAGGAGAGGGGCTCTTCATTAGAAACTGTAGTGATAGGACAAGGGGTAATGGGTTTAAACTTAAACAGGGGAAGTTTAGATATAAGGAAGAAGTTTTTTACTATGAGGGTGGTGAGGCACTGGAATAGGTTGCCCAAGGAAGTCATAAATACACCATCGCTGATGGTGTTTGAGGCCAGGCTGGACAGAGCCTTGGGTGACATGGTTTAGTGGGTGGTGTCCCTGCCCATGGCAGCAAGTTGGAGCTAGATGATCTTAAGGCCTTTTCCAACCCTAACTATTCTATGATTCTATGATTGTAGCTGCATACAGTTTTCAGAAAGTGAGAAATGTTAAAAATTTGGGTGAATATGCATGGGTTTGAATTTATTTTTAAAATATGAATATAATTTCCAGATTAAAAATGAAACTTTGAACAGCTGTGGTATGTCAAGGGCTTGAGTGGATAAAGGGAAAAGAAGCCAACAGCAACTGAATATTTGTAAGGATTTTAAGTATTATATAAATAACAGATGCCATCTTTAAAACAATGTTACAAAGTATATTGGAGCTATTAAGGACAGATTTTAGAGTCATTTGGGGTATTCTTTCCAGTCCAGTGCTTTTCCATAGTATTGTATTCTATGGCCATAAGAGTCCTCCTAAGTCACCTACATATGTTGTTTTCTCTTGAAAAGTAATTATCCCATATAAGCGAGTGCTTTCTTTGGAAAGGACACATCTCCTCAGTAGTTCAGAACTGCCACTAGCACAGATTCTGGGTCACCTTGCTGAGCTTTTTTATGACTGTATCCACCGTGAAGAAGCAGAATGTGTACACAATAGCCATTTAAATTCCAGATATTCTCAAGGGACAAAATACTACTATAAATTCTCACTAGTAGAGAAAAAGTGCTATGATTGAAGCACAGTGCTCTTCCTCAAGCTTCTCAGGAAATACTTTGCAGTTATTTTAGCACTGAGAAGCCAACAGTCAGATTATGCAAATCTGTTTAACCAAGCAGCTAGGCAGGAAAGGTAGTCAGTGTCATGAACTATCTATCTCCTTATCAAATTCAGGTTTGCTAGCCCACATTGCTGTTCCAAACTCCAGCTTGCTAAACTCCATTTTAGCAATCCAAAATTCCATTGTAGCAATCTGGAATTTGTCCCTTTCACTTGCGAAGCCAGATGAGAGAGAATTGGCTGTTGTGTTTGTATCTTTCCAGCTTCCACAGACATCTTTGGTTTAGAGAAATCTTCAGAATTCTTTTAGCATTCCCTCCCTTTTGATTCCTATTTGGATTTTTGAATTTGGATTTTGGATTTGGATTTTGGAATCCTTTCTTTTAGGAAGTTTGATGGGGTTGGGGGGGAGGATATCTTTCTTTAATTATGACTAGTATAATTGTATCAAATATAGTCATACTTTTATAATAAATGCAATAATATAATGGAATAGAGAGATAGTGACAACAGATTGAAAAACTGTAAGACTACAATTGTATAAGATGCTTGCTAATTATTTCCAATCCGCTTGATATTATCAGAGATTCTTCAGAAATGGCAGCAGGAGACACAGAGTTGATTTTTACAGAACACATATATACTAAAATAATAAAATAGCAGACTTGTTGAGGCAAACACATTGAAGTCATTCAGAAAAATAACTGTATGACATCATGTGAGAAAGATAGAACCAAAAAAGGGCAAGTTTTATAGGTCAAATAGCTTCTATTCATCCCCAAAGAATTCATCCTACTTGCGCAAGAATTGGGAGAGTGAAAGAAATAGAACCTTCATCCTTGGAAGCTCACAAAATACAAATATGTTGTTCCAGATAGAAAAGGTCAAAAAAAGTAAAAAACTAAAATCAAATAAAGCAATGGCTGTAATCAGGAATGCTTACTGAGAAATACTGACTCACTGCTCAGAACATCAGAGCTGAAAGTTACACCCCGTAATCCAAAGAAGTCCTGGAGCCATTGTGAATCACTATGCTCTTGTTATCTTACCTTTTCAGCAAACTCCTGCTTGCATATAAAAGGATGATTTTTTTTTTTTGACACTTTTCTCTCTGTTGATCTCTCAGAGCAGCAGGGAGAGTTTTACACCTTTATGAATTCAGCGAGGTGATTCCCAGGCACTTGGTGGGCACTATCAGATTGCAGAAACATGAGCTCCTCCTACACAAGCTGACCCATGCCCTGTAGCTTATCTAGTATGTTCAGCATTCAGCATGGCTGTTCACCAGCTCTGGTACTCTCCCTGTTGTCTGGTAGGACAAGCTTTTCACTGTTTTAGGTCTGTGTGTTCTTTTCTCAGCCGTCAGAATCTGCATTGTAAGTTTGGTGCACAAAATTGAAGATGCTGATTGCATAGGCTCTTCAAAGGTCACTTCTCAGCCCATCTTCATAGGAGAGTCAAACTCTGTGTAGAACTGGGTACTAGGAGCTCTGAATTCCTTGTTAAGAAGCACATTCTTCACAATTGCATCTGCTGTCTCTTACTGTGTCTACAAATGCAGTACTCCTGCACAGGATGAACTGTTCTTACGAAATACAGAGAGGGATGATTTTCCTCCAAGTCCGGTTACCTTTGAGTAATGTCTGGATCTTCTGAGCTGTAAGCATGTTTCTTACTTTGATGGCTTTGGTAGGGATGTGATAATCTGCAACAGCCACCACACTGTGATTGCTCCACAAACCAGAATCAGTACCCTTAAATGTGACAGTATGGAAAAAAAAGCAATCTACTTCATATTAAAATCCACATGATGACATTATCGTTTGATATCACAGATACAGTATAGATGTTACAACACAATATACATAGCCTTATTAACATTTTTCCAATGACTTTTGTCTAGATGATTTGTTGACAGTTTTTCACCTTACACTTCTGTAACAACAGTGCTTGGAATATTGTTTTTAAAATCAATTTATGCTTCTTTACCTGCCCTATTATTCTGTGGCTTTCTGTACTTCAAGGGCATCTGTCTCCAGACAGATACATGCTCCCCAAATTTCATTGTTTCTACATTGTCTTATGATGGCCAGTTGCCATTATTGTACCTTCCTTCCATCTGTTAGCAATTTTCACATCATGTAGTTCAATCCACTTTCTTTATTAGAAATCCTATTTGTCCTTGAACATGTGCAACATGCATAGAAATGAGTATATTATCAAGTTAACATATGAAAGTCCTTGAAATCGATAATTCCAGGAATGTGGAAATATCATGCACTAAGTCATAGTACTCTGCTTTTATCAAACAGAATGAAAGAGTTACTTTTGTCAAAAAGAAAATAGAACAGCAAAAAACCCAAGTGTCACAGGTTTGAGAAAGCAGTAAGATAGTACCAATAGGGAACAAGTTGTGTTATGAAAGATGAAAAAGAAGGAGTTTAAACAGGTGCAGTTGGACGAGATTAGGATAGTTGGGTACCTTTCAGTGCACAGATATAAGTAATCACAGTTACTGTCTTGAATCAGTCTCGGGCTACCTTCACAAGGTGGTGCATCTCACAGTAGCATTATTATCACACACAGATGTCATTGCCAGGAATAACACCTAAGACTTCAGAGGTATACTGGTGCTTAAAAGCAGAAATTGCTAGCTTCCGGGCATAGGGATTTTGATCAGCTTTATTGGTAAAATAATGGCATGGAGTATTTAAGGCACTTCTAGCTTTGTGATTTAAAAACAAACTAAGAGTAGTTCTAAAATACTACAAAGGAAGTGCCATTCTTAGGGGAATTTATTTACACTATGAAAATTGCCCTTTGAGACGATGCAGAGGGTTAAGGCAGCAGACCAAACCAGACTAAAAATATGGCTGTAGTGATGAACCATTTGAATGTTTTACAATATTAATATGAAATGTAATGTGAGATTTCTAAACTTCTGCGCACACGCCTAGCACTGTGGACACATGATGTTACTGTTGCAAATAATTTTGGTTCGGTATATTTCCCTCTATTTATATTGATATTTATACTGACATTCGCATTTTTCATTGATAATTTAATTTATATAATTTATTTTAATCAGCATTGGAATAATCTACCAGGGAATTGGTGAACTTCTCAACACTGGACTCTTAAGATTTGGCCGGACAGGGTGCTAGGACATTTAGTCTAGGTCATGCTTTGCCGAGAAAGGTTGAACCAGATGATCCTTGAGGTCCCTTCCAACTATGATTCTATGACTTTATGATATGTCTGTGTACATGTAAAATCACAGTTGTACTGCAGCAAGTATGTATCATAGATACTTCATATGTATACTCCTAATGAAAAATGTTTAATGTTAAAGTTAAGGAAGAAGAAAGTGAAGAATGGGAGTCTAACCTTTTCAGCAACTTTTGGTAAGACAAGGTGCATTCTTTATGTGATTGCTGGGCAGAGGGAAAGTGAGGTTACCCACACACATTCAGGTGGAAGCTACATTTAGGTGCAAACCTGAAGGGTAAATGCTAGTTTAAATTTTTTCCTACCATTGCTTACAAAAGATTTTTGTAGTAACAATGTTGTTTTCATAATAGTCTTCAACACTGCATGATATGCTACATAATACATAATGCTCTTCTGTCTGTAACTTTGATTGCTATGCAGCTGTATGCAGTTCTGCAGGATTGGATTTAGGGAATTACCAATCAAAAAAAAAAACCAAACCAAAATATTAACTTTGGAGCTATGAACTGTGATGTTATTCAGACATCCATCCGTGATGGACCAGTTCCTTTGTAGTATCAGTGAGCCTGTTCCTCTGATCCCTGCTCAAAGCAGAGAAAGTTTGAATCTCTTCTTTGATAACATGCCCACTCCACCTTTTCAAAACTTGGCTGGTTAGGCTCAGTTAGTTACTCTAGCATCCCCCAGAGTCAGTCCCCAGGAAACAGGCACTTCTTTCTATGTCTCAAGAAGCAGACCCTTCCAGAAATCAGCTTTTCTGTCTTGTCTCTTTGCTCAGGCTGCACGAAGTGTAGATTTACATTAACATCTCTTTTTTTTTTTTGCATATCTACAGAAAATGAATCCTACCTGAATCATGATAGGAATGGTCCTGCTTCTTCTGTCTTGTTTTCATACACTGATAGAAAGCATTGAGAAAGTCTTCCAATTAAAATTTTACAAAGGCAGACTCCTCTTTAGAAAGCCCACGAGGAATATGCGTATCTGGTAACAACAAAAAACCCCAGACCTTTTCTTTCGCACTGTCCAGGATGAATTCCACATACTTGCTTCTGTAATTCACTCTAAAAATGTAATTGAATGAGCCTGCAGATTTACTTAGTAACTTGTCATAGAAATCTATTGACCAAAGAAGTGTTTACTGCAACAGTCCAGAAATCTTTATAAATGTAATAGTTAATCTCTAATAATTCCAGTTGGAAAAAGATGTGTGCCAATGTTACTTTCTCATAATTGAAGCAGATTCATCTTTCTAAACAGATGAAATGCATTTATCATATTTAACAGGTGACGTAGGAGAAGGACAGAGTTTTCTATCTGAAGCTGTAGTAAGAATAAGGGAGTTGTAGGGGAGGCATAAAAAAAACCCCAAGAGAGCCATGACAAGACTTCTTTTTTCCATGTAGATCCAGAGAAACCCATCGCAAAGGTGGTCAAGGGAGAGCTTTCAAAAACTTCTGTTTTGGATTATTTCAATTGCAATCACTTTGGAGCCCGATTACCAAAATAAGAAAATGATACAAGGAGGATAAATAGAAGAACATTCAGTGTTTTATTTTTTGGCATTATTAGTACATTTTAGATGGCATGCACTAGTAAAACTCAGAGCAAAGCATTGGAATTTGGCTTAAATTATAGGTTCTATTTCTTCCAACAGAGATAAAGTAAAACAAATCCTGTGTGAGCTGGTTTGAATTCAGCATTTCACAATCAATGCAGTTAAGTAAGTAGTTGAACTAACTTATATACTACGTGTCAAATATTTTCTTATAAACTAATGCTTTCAAGTTTGAGTATATAAAATGCACTTTTTACTGTTATATTCCAAACAGAATATATAGCAATACATAAAATAAAAATCCACAGAGAAAACACTTCTTTTAGTCTCAATAGCTTGTGGGCTGAAGTTTAAGAAGAAATCCAGAACTCTCTGTGATGAACAATTAATTTTAACCCTTAAAACTAATAAAACCATGGCTAGTATGCAACCCGGCTCATAGAATGATGATTTCATGTCTCTAGCTCTCTGAAGAAGCTTGGCGTGGCCCTCAGTTTCAAAGATAATTTCCCCTGTTGCAAAGCTAATCTGAAATCCACATATTTTTGTATTATGAAAACATGCCTAAGAATCAAGAGCTGAAGGTTTTACCAGTTTGTTGTTGTTGTTTTGAAGCCACATGTAGCTAGCTGTAAAGGTTTGCTTCTATCCATTGGAATAGGAAGAACAGTTTTCATAACCCACATGGCAGTACTATTGCAATGGATTTTAGACATGCATTGACTATGTATTCTTTTTTCTTAACTATTTTAAAGATTATTGATATTCACTTTTAATAATGCCACTAATACAAAATGGAAGATTCAAAAATGGCTTGCAATAGGATAAGAAGAAACTGAATGTCGTGGATGATGGTCAAAAAGAAAGGAGACAATGGTACACAAAACTGCTACACAAAAAAGAATCTGATGGACCTGGAAAGGGTACTCATGCATTTTAAAAGCAATAGAAGAGAAGAAGAAAAAGGAAGAGACAAATCCGTTTTAAAGCACTTGGTGAAATAAGTGTTTTACCATTGTAAACTGCAAAGAACAGGTGAATTTTCCCGTAACTGAACTGCAAGTATTACTTTTATTCAGGAATCCAATTCACTCCTTTTTTTCTAGGTATAAAAATAAAAGATTGTAGAATAAACTAATACAAATAATTCCTTCTATGACAAGGTAGTGGCTCTTATGAATCAGGGAGAGGCAAAGTAGGAGTTGTGTATTTCAATCAGGCTTTTGGAAGTGTTCAAATGGCATTCTCATAAGCTTTCTAGGGAAATACAATCCAGGTCATACATCAACAACATTAAGGGCTGTATGTGAGACTGAATTTCCCTGTCCAGATTATGTGATTAAGACCTGGTGCAAGTTGGACAATGTCACATCTTAGACAAGGTGCTTTTTACTGGCAACATGCTGCCTCTATGAAACATAGTGGCTTCTGATAAATATTCCTACCAATGTGCTGTGATTTCTATTGTCAGGGCAGGCACAAGAAAAGAGACAGAAATATAGCATAAGGAGTCTGTAACAAATAATAGCTCAAAGAGGCTGAGCCAGTTTTATTAGCTTTCCTGATGACAACTGCAGAGGCTACTGAAAACATAGTATTTATAGAATATATTCTGCTTTGAACAGGTACAATTATAACCCTGCACGTATCTTCTGGCCTTTCTTGCAGCAACTCAAAACTTACACATAGATTTTTTGTTACTACTACTACTCTTCCGTAGATTTAGTGGTGGTTGAAAAGGACTCAAAGATTATCATTAACTTTGTGGGGCTTTACAGAGGGGTCTAAAGTCTTGTACCTTTTAATTTTTGGTGTCTTAGATAAAATTGGATATTAGAATAAAATCATTAAAGTTTCACAAGATTAAGAGAAACTCCCAGTCTGCTGAAAGGCAGGATTAGAAATGAGAATAATCTTTACAAATTCAAAAGTCTGAAAAATACAAGACACAATTTAGTATGGAAACCCATAAAATACAACGTTTAAATATAAAGAATTAATCCACAAGGGTTATACAGAAATTGATCTGGATGATATTAAACACTGGAAATAGATTATATTATATATATAGACTATATAGTAGTCTATAGACTCCCATGGGAAAAGTGGGATCTTGTCATGGCCTTTTAAGCAGCTTTACTAGTGTTTGCCCGTTCCTGTGAGCCTTTCAGACCTGTTATCTTTTGAATCAGGCATCTCCACACCAATTCTTACCAATTCTGTGCTTTGCTTTCTTTATACCTGCAAATTAAGTCTCCTGTAAAGCACATTTATAAAAACTTGCATGACTACAGAATGTGGTTTCCATCCCTTACTATGGAGTATTTGAGTACTTTGCTGACTTCAGGTCGTGAGGACACACACCACAACTGTGCTGCTCAAACAAGCTCAGAGGGGCCCTGTTTTCCACTCCTGCCATTCATCCTGACTCTCACGCCACCCCTTTTGCTGTGTGGTGCTGGCATAACTATTTGTGGGCCTGTACGGAGCTGGATTGGGGAACTCATCCACCTGAAAAATGACAGTGGAAAAACCTGCCGCCAAACAAAAGCTAAAGCCCATAAACAGAACGTAGGAAAGTCTCTGTGGAGATCTTGGGAAACACCTAAGGCACACAAGCACAAAAGAGATTTATAAACTCATAATCTCAGGGATGTCCACAAAGGGCAGCTTCACAACACTTACTGTGGTATTCATCCTGGGAGTTGTCCCATTAATATTTTGCACTAACAAAGCTCAGAATGGGTTATGAAAGAGCGGTTGATTGGGTAATGAGGTATAACACCATGGATGTTTTTTTGCTGCTCGGTCCATAGCAAGTGGAACTGCTCATCAGTGAAAATGTAAAGAGTAGCATTTGGAGTCACTGCTGACAGCTTGAGATGTAACAGGTGATGAAGAGTGCGCCAGCACCAACAGCTAACTGTTCATTCTCTGCTAAGCAATCTGTCATAAAAGCAAAGCTTGTCTTAGAAGTACACGAATTCATTAGTTGCGGTCACGAGTAGAAGCAATGATTGTTGAAGTGCCACCTGGGTACATCCACTGCGTATCACTGATATTGCTGATATCCTCAGTAGAGAGGATACAGATAGAGAGAGCAGGCCAAATTCAAGCCAAGAAAGTAAGAGTGACCTGGCTCAGCGTCTAGGTTTGTTTTGGAGGTAGATTAGCAGCAGAGATCTCTCTCTGGTGGAGAACTCTGATCTGTTACTTGTCAACTAAACAAGCCAAAACAGAATTAAAACAAAGCAGCTCATCACCTCCAAATGAAGTGGAGTATGGGTGCCAGGTATACTCAGCTATTCACTTCAGAGTCAATCCGTCAGCCCTAAACCTGCACATTCTGACAGCTGCTATTGTTACACGTGGGGAAAAGGATCAAAGAGAAATATACTGAAAAACAACACAGATGAAGTCTGGAGTCCCCAACTCCAAACGCTTCCTTTACGTGAGAAAAACAAAAAAAAATCTTTATGAAAAGTTGAAAATACTTCCACAAGAGTAATGAGGAAGTATTCTCCTGTTGACACAGCTTAAATCAGAGATTCACAGGCTATCTCTTGTCCCACGTAACTTTAGGTACCGGTATGTAAGCTCTGAGCGTAGTCATCTTAAGGTATTGTATCATCATGCGAAAGTTGCTTTTGGGGTAAGAAACTTTTCAGGGTTCAACCTTCCTAAAGTCTGAGCTGCCTCCTGCTGTAGCTGGAGTCACTGTTTTTGTCATTGTTCTGGCTTGGAGTCACTCTGGCTGGAGTTGATACAGTTCTAGATACTATTGGCAATTACATAATACCTTTGGCACAAAAGGTTTCTTTCTCAGCTTAGCTCTGAACAAATGCAACAGCTCCATTTCCTCAGAGGTACCGCAATGAAGAGGAGTGAAAGGATCATTACTAAAATGCATCATGAGCCGCATATTCTCAGCTCTGGCTGTTCTGTGCCATCAGATAAACTTCCGGCCAGCACAAGAACAACAAAATGTGGTTAGGTCTCCAGCAGAGACTCTTAGTCAGTAAGATCAGTACTGCGTATGACTGGAAGCATGGTGCTTAACAGAATATGTTTTGTTTCATTGACCTGAAGACAGAACTGTTCATAAGCAACAAACGGACTACACTTACACCAGCTATAACCTGTGTAGTTACTCTTTTTGCATGTATCTTTGGTTTTTTTCCCAGTTTGGCCATCAAACATGCGCACACTCTCCTCAACCAGCTTCCTCAGAACTTCTTTGCTAATCACAGAATCATAGAATCAACTAAGTTAGTAAAGACCTTCAAGGTCATCAAGTCCAACCATTACCTCAGGTCTGCCAAGACCACCACCGTATCACCGAGGGCCATGTTCAGTTTTTGAACGCTTCCAGGGACGGTGATTCCACCACTGCCCTGGGCAGCCTGTTCCAATGCCGGAATACCTTCTCTGTGAATTGTTCCTAATCTCCGGTCTAAACCTCCCCTGGCACAGCTTGAGGCTGTTTCTTCTTGTCCTATCACTTGATACTTGGGCGAAGAGACTGCCTCCTTTCAGGTAGTTGTAGAGATAAGGTCCCTCCTGAGCCTTCTCTTCTCCGGACTGAACAACTGTTGGTCAGTCTTCACTCACTGCTGAGATAATTAACAACAACGGATGTTAATTTGTTTGTGAGGCTATTTTATAGAACACTGTTTTCTTACATCGTGTATCCCTGGCTTAAAATTAACTTTGCACTGTGCTCTGAACTCCCTTCTAATTTTTAAGTAGTTACATAATATCAATTTTTCTAAGGAGCAAAACTGGCCATAGTGGAGCTTGATAGTTGTTAACATTACACTCTGGAATCCTCTCCAGAGATTTTCCAGAATCTCTTCCAGAAAACTTATTTTTTTCCCCTGGCTGCTTTATAGAAATGGTTGAGGCGGTGGCATACAGGAGAGAATTTTGGCAAATTACAGCAAAACAGCTGGAAAATCAGTTTAGTTTCCAGGCAGGCATTTTTACTGCTATTTTCTGGACTTGCCAAATAAAATATTTGGTTTCTCTAATTATGGGTAATAAGGTAACTAACGACTGATGAAGAAAGTAATGACAAAATCAAAAAATGTCTAATATGTTATTACTTAGATACAGAAACAAATTAAATTCCTCCTCATACTATAAAAAATTGCACTAGAACCGCTGTTGCTTAAAGTAGCTCTTAGCCTCATAAGCATTGTGTTTTTAAGAAGAAAGATCACTAAAGTATCTTTAAGTCTGTGGCAAGATGGTTTAAGCAGCACAGCTCAAGTCAAGCATGGCAAGATGTCCAGTAATGTGAATGAGCTTTTCAAGAAAGTTGGTCTGCATTGGGTTGGCAAGCTCTGAATCTAAGGATGAGCTGCATGAACTTTATAGAAGTAGTAAGACTTTACAGGGATGGTTTTACTTTCAATAGTTTGGCAGGAACATTCTTAGGATGCATACAGAGAGAGTAAGGGAGCTCTTGAGTTAAAGGGAAACTCGGATGTCCTCCATTGGGATTCCAGTTTTTCTTTGCTACATACTGTGTCCAACATTTATCTCACACTTTTATTAGGTGATCTAGACCTTTGCTGATCCAATAAGGACTGTAAGGACTTATGTCTGAGAGGGCCACTGTCCTGCCTAGTGCAGCCAGGCACATAGCACAGAATGATTCAACTAACGAAAGCCAACTTTTCATTAACTCATCACATGTAAAAGCATGAAGAATGGAGGATAGAAGTCTTAAGTAAAATAAACCTTCATGAGAAGATACCAGAGGACCATAGTGGAGGTAAAGAAAATACAGTCGCACTTTACAAAATCTTGGTAAGACAAGATTGGGTTGAACAAGAGAAAATGCGGGAGAAGGATAATAGCGTGATCTGTTTTACTGACATATAAGAATATCTTGACTAGCATGGGTAATTGTAATAACTTAAATATTGAAAGTTCTAGCAAGAAACTACTACAAAATGCTAGAATTACGAACTCACTTCTTAAGTGTTGATTAAAAAAATTAAGAGGACTCAGCAAGACATTAAAGAATACCAATTGTAACTTTTCGCCCGGCACATGAATATTTTGAACAATGCAAATTATAGTTCTGTGCTTCCCACCAAAGCCTCTGTAGGCAACAAGATTCCTCTTTCCAAATGTTAATTTTTTTTCTTTAAAGAATGCATGTACATGATTAAACCAAGCTTGCCCTTCCACCTACTTTTCAGAGGAGAACCATTCTTTCTATTGGTGTATTGTAGGAATGAAGCTCCCTCCCCCTTTACAGAAGATGGCACAATATAGAAGAAGTTATTTCAGAACATACTCAGTTTAATTACAGGATCAGTGAACACAGTAATGTTTTCTTGGCAACAGGTAGAAAAGCTGGCAGTTAATCAGTTTCTCTGGAGCAGTTTCTTGGCATTACATTGCTGCATTAGAAGCTTGGATTTCGTTTCTTATTTTGTTTTTCTGTTCCCCTGCTTCATTTCCTCTTTATCTTTTTTTTTTCCTTGTGGTACATAAAAATAACATGTTGTATTCTTTGTTATGAAGAAAGAATTAACTCATTTCTTTTTGAACTGGTAAACAGCGGTGGGATGTTGCAGGAATTCTGCGTATATGCACGCATTAGCTGAAAAGGTAGCTAAATGAAATCAATTACAGCTTAGAAGGAGAGGTCACAATTTAAAGGGATAAGTGTTGAATATTAAACTTATATAATTGTAATTGCAGAACGTATATACTGAAATGTATCACATGCATTAGAAAAAAATCAGGTAGGTACAGAATGTAAAACTACCAGTACATCCAGCAAGACAAAACCCTCAAGGTAGAAAGACAGAGACCACCTGCCATCGGTACTTGTGACTTACGTTGGTGTCTGACTGCTGTTGCCTTACAAATTTACTGCCTGCCCCATAAAGTTCATTTCTATTGATCACTGCATGTACTAAGTTGAATTTAATACTTGACAGCAATATCATATATTAAGAGCATTACTTTTTCAGAGAAAATACATAGTTCTCCTTCCCTCATCCCTTTAAGAGACTAAACCACAGAAGTAACTGCTGACTGAAGAGACAGATGTTGTAATCCCTGTGTATGTACTTACACTTGACAGAAGAGCATAATTTTCCAAATTTTACAGTTTGGATTGCTAGCTTTCTATGCTTTAATCATACACTGGATTCTTGATGGAGCAAAGATGAGTCATGAAGAATGACATGCTTAATAGTAATTGATAGGACTTTTTAGGAAATAATTTGTATACCTGTTTAGTATTCAAAAGTGTCTCACTTTTTTATATATTCTTACCTTTATTTTTATGATTTTTGCTTTTAATGCTATTTGAAAATAGTTTGCTTCTAATGAATAAGAAGTTGTAATTTTTGCTCAGATACGCTGTGATTTGATGTTTGCACAGCATATGGAAGCCATAAACAGACAGATTACTTTTAAGAGTATGCCATGCCAGCACTCTGGCCTTGTAGTTTTAGTTCATTTTTGTAACTCTGTGTTCTATGCGAGCGCATTTCATCCAAAAGAAAAAAAAAACAACTTTGGAAAGAGTTTCTTTTCTGTTGTCTTTTCCACTTACTTATGCCATTGTACAACAGTAATTGAATATGGCTCCCATTGCTAATTCACATCACGTACATTATCATGTCTGCTAACAGTTTCTCTCGCATAGGAGTGGAAGGAGCAGCCAAATAAGGTAACTCTTGCAAAATTTTTCGTCTTAGGATGTCATTTTGCCCCAGTGCTGAAGTGAAATTCCTATTTGGAGGTCTGCAAAGAAGGCAGTAGGGCAACACTTTATTAGGTTAAGATGTTACGCTGTGTTTTGTGAATGTAGACATTTCAAGTTTGGGGTTTGTTTTGGTTTTGCTTTAATATGAATTGTTAAACAGGCTTTCTGCACATGTGTACAATTCCCTCACAACAAAATCCTTTCAGAGGTAATGAGGAATGAAAAGGATAAAAAGAGTTAACAATCAAATAGTACAGCTTCTGGAAAACTTCAAACTTCTCTAAATATTCATCACAGCAGTAGCCTAAAATTTCAGTTTACACTTTGCATGGTGTTACGAAGTATTTATAAGACTTTATAGTGGTTTTTACCTAATCTGGAAATAATACATGAATTTTTTTTTTGTTCCAGAAGTGTGCCTTATGTATGACTGGTTCTTGCTGCAGTGGTTTGAGCTTATGTCTAAGAAATAATGTTTGAGTAAGCCTACTCCTGTTTGGTTTTTTTTTAAGACATGAACAACAAAGATCTCCACACATCCATGCTAGATCTTCTGCACAGCTTCTGAATTCCGTACTCAGACAGTTACTAGACGTATAAGATATTACACCTTCATTCTGGAGAAAGATTCTATTTCTCTGATAAGTACATAGCAAATACTAAATTCATTACTCAATATCCTGTGTCTTCTAGTAGTCTACTGTATCTGGCTGGCATTACTTAGAGTCATTTCCCGAACTTGGGTGCTAAATTGTTCATGTCCTTGGAAGCAAGATTCAGATTCAGCTACACATTTGCTCAAGAATGTCACTAAATCACACCTCAGAAAAGGGCTGTACTGAGCCTTTGAGATATTTTTGTGTATTTTTAAAATCTGGAAACATCTAAACACAGTCTCTGAATTTTATTTCACAGGACTTTTATATTTCTGAGAAACATAAAGTAGAATGTTACTTCACTCGTTTTAGGGTTTTTTGAGAACTCGTTCTTTTGAGCACTCAAAGAAACATTTTTTATTTAATACTACTTTCAGCACTATTTGTGAATTTGTCAGCTTTGGAAATAATACAGAATATATATTTTGGATTTGCTCTTTTCATCTTGTTTCTTCATTTCCTCTTGTCTGCATTCTTAAACTACAGAGGGTAAAGCCTCATGAGTTTGTCTCACATCTGATGATAAATACGAGAGTAACCACTAGTGATTTTGACTCACTCTGATTTCCCTTCAGGGATTTATGCTTTTATTTTCAGGATTAATCACTGCTATTGTAAAAATATTTGTTGTCTTCATAAAGGTTCCCGAGTGATTCTGGTTATGACTTGGGTGTGTCCCGCTTTTCATACATATATATATATAATGGACCCATATGTACACAGTGTTTGATTAACTGCCAGTTCAGTACAAACCTCCTTAGTTTTTCAAATATACTTTTATCCTGCCATACTGTGCCACACTTAAAATACCGTTGGAAGAATTTACTTGATCTTTATTTAGATGTGCTAATCCTGGTAAAACATACATACAAAAATATTTTTGGTAGCTAAATTGAATAAGCTCGTATTTGTTCTACTTTTACTGGATTTAGTATCTAAATTGTGTGTATGAATATAAAAACTTCCCTGAAATGCCCAGAATCTTCATGTTTCCAAATTTAACTTACTTAGTAGAGTCCAGTCTTACCTCAGCAATTTTCTGAACCTAGAGTGAATATTCTGTTTCTAATTTCAAGTGTTAAGAACAGTTTTTCTTCCTAAAGTTTTCATTTGATTTATTTCTTAAATGAACACTTACTTATTCACATGGCCTTGGCTAGGACCTCTCAGTATAGTGTATGATTCTTTTGCAGGGTTATATTACTTCTTATGCAGAGTAGTGGCTTACTATTAGTCTGTTATCTCAGTTTTCTGATATTAAATGTGAGAAAAAAACTTTTCCTGAAACTGAAGTTGTGGGCATTTATAGCTTATTTTTGAGCCATGTAGTGTAGAAAGCAGGTAAATTTGTTTTCAGTTTTTCCCACAGGTATTTTTCAGTCTGGTTTCTTTTTGTTAATCTTTTCATATTTTATTTTCTTTTAACTGTGCTGTATTATTGCCACTTACAGAATCAACCCACGTACGAGTAAGAAATAGAGGACAGAAGGGAAAAGTAAGAATAAACAACTTAGAGTCTTAATTCTTAATCAGCTACTGCTTTTGATACTTTTAACATGGTGATAATTAACGTGGAAAGCTCTGGAAGCCTTAGTAAGCTAGCTTGATCATCTGAAGAATGCCAGTACTTATTAGGGAAAGTTCATGATTCATACTCAAGGATTAAGCCAAGAGAATCTTGTGACCTAAGCAGTCTGGCTCTCCAGTGGTAAAAATGGGATTTTCTTATCTTCAGAAAAATAATAATTGAGACAGAGAGCAGGGATGGAAGCTGACAGTATACATTTGATTTAAGAGCTAGCAGTGCTCAGTGTGCAGAGAAATTGCTGTTTTGGCAAATTGTTGGTATAATTTTGGAAATGTAAAGCTAAACTACAGTATATGAAGTATTCTGTGGAGATGGATCAGAGAATGCTTGAGAAACAGTAAAGATGAGAGTTGTAACATTAAATGTTAGGTCTTTCATCACCAATATCTGAGTTATCCTGAGGGAATTTTTAGTCATTTGCCTGATATTCAAGCAAGTGCTCTTCCCTGGCTATTAATCACTTAAACCCAAACACATGAACATGTGTCACATCATGGTAGGGAGTCAGTGCTTGAGACTGGATGCAAGATTTGGAGTGATGACATGAAATCTAATCTTATTTCTACTAGTAAACATTGACTTGACAGAGTCAGTCAGCTTCAATACTTCAATTTCTCCATTGCTGTGACTGGGACAGTAATTTAACTTTTCACTAACTTTAGAATCTTAAAAAAAAAGCCTTTGAAATACGAAGACTAAAGGACACAGTGTGTAAGGGAGCACTGAGAACCAGCCCCCTGAGAAAGTCACATAAACGCATGCTTATCCTTCTGCAGAGCTCATTGACATAAACCGTGGTTGTATTTAGATATACATTTAGATGCCTTGTCACCTCTATCCTCTCTCTTCATTCTTCTTTTACTGCTTTATCTCATTGTAGTATACAAATTGGAAGGGAAAATTAAAATAAGATACGAAAGGTCCAACCATTGTGGCTTTTTCATTTGGCTCTGCATTCACAAGCATGAGAAAAGGAAAGCACTGCTGGTTTGGTGCGGCTCCTTTTTGTATTGCTTTCATTTCCTTTCAAGAATGGATGAATATCAGCAGGCAAAAACATAATCATTGTATAAAACTGATGATCCCATGGTTTCTTTAAAAGCTAAGCACTCAAATTCCTTAGTGTTCACAATGTAGAAATCTCTGGCATGTGCTGAGAGAAGTTGCAGTGGCAGCTCTTGTGGGACCTGCATAGGTAAGGTAACAGCACACTCCTTTCCCTGCAGTCTTTTGTACTGGCTTTTGTATTGTACAGATCAATTGTACAGGAATAGTGCTGTACGGGACATATACGGGCGTGCTACTCATTTTAATAACATCAGTGGTTTGGTTTGAGTTCTGTGAAGGAAATCATACGCTTGAAGCTTCTTGCAAGGAGCTGATTTGTGGGGAGAGATTTAACATCAATACATTCCTGTCCTCAGTTGCAACCTCTCAAATTCATGTTTGTTCAAACCTCCCGCTGCAATCCTCGAGGTACAGTTGAAATAAACCAAATTATACTATGAAAAAGTGTAAACCATAGCAGTACATAAAGCAAATTCCATCAGTGCTACCAGAATTTTTGCTCAGATAACAGAGCAGTTTAAAATCTTCTGTAAACCATTTTTGTGCATTTAAATTTTAACTTGCTTTTGTGACATTTGGAGAAGAAGTAGACAAATTGCATTAAGGAAATCACCTTCTATATAATAATAATACTTTAGTATAAGAAATTGCAGTCTAAATTGTTTAATATTTTTCTTAAATCTCAGTTGCATACCGGCCCTTGGCAAGGAGTAGAAGTAGACATTTCAAGACACATCCTGGACACTCCTTTTGTCCCCTAGTGAAAAAAGGGTGGGGAAACGCTCTATCAGGACAGCAGTAATTTTCTGTAATATAAATCTGCAATTACAAGATTGGGGGTGTACATGGAAACACTGTACAGCAGCCCTTACCCAGCACCACTGGCTTTATTTTTACAGCTATTCCCACCTTTAATAGCAGTCTGGAATTTTCATTCCTTCTCATTAGCATCACAAAAACTGAAAAGTGAGATTTAGGGTAGCAATAGATTTCTTTCTATGTTTACAACAAACACTTTTATATATACTGCATTGTTACTGTATTTTGAAAGGGAAGACTTTTAAAAGCAGAAAAGGCATTTAGATACCCCATTCCAGGGCAATCGTTACCATGAACCTTCCTAACTCCATTTGCAACTTGGACATAACCAAAGTTTTGTTAAGAGGTTTGCTAAATGTTATTTACTACATTGGATAAATGGCCAAAAAAAGTATATTATAAACATAAAAGCCTATTATTCTACAACCTCTTTCACCTGCCAGGTCAAGACAACCTTCTACTGAGGTAAAAATGAGGACCCAAAGATGTACACTTGCAGGTAAATATTAAGAAACTATCAAGAATTTAAAGGGTAAGTTTAAAGTGATAGTTGCTGTTGTTAAACTTGTTCTTTCTGTGCAGTGATTATTTCACATACAAATTGAAAATTGGTAGGTCTTTTAGATGTTGTTTGCTAATGTACATATATTAAAAGTATTCTCCAACTGAACTTGTAATTCTGTCTTCCCTGATTCTTATTCTGACTTAACATTTACAGCTTCCAACCTAAGTTGTGCCTAAGTTGTTAGCTTTCAGTCCATCTCTTCTTATTTGTTATGCGGATATTTTATAGGAAAATGCATTTAAAGAGTTGCACTAAAAAGACTCCTTTATTTGAAACTTCACTTCTAATTACTTTTACTTCATTCTTGTAAATAATTTGAGTGTGGCACAGATGTCGTTTTCTCACGTACTGAAATGAGAGCTGACATTCAAATGTGTTTTGAGAACATGGAGAGCATAACTGAAGTGCAAGCAGGCACTGGGTAACTACCTTGCCCAGCTTGTTGGTTCTGACTTGCAGAGCCAGTCATGGCTTCATTTAAGTAGGGAAGAGAAAGCACTGCTGAAGTGGCGCAAACCATGCAGTGTTTGCAGTTGTGTTCCAGATAGAAACCTTGGTTTTCTTTATGCCGTATCTCATAGAAAATTGACACCACGCCGCAGCATCTGTCCAGTCACCTACACCTTCAGAGAGTCTAGTCTTTGTTATTTCTTGAGAAGCCTATGAGGTGTTAGCACAGTAACACTGTGGTGAGAAAATCAGAAAGAAACTGCATCTCTGACAGCTCCTGACACTCTCTTACTTAGTGTTTTCTGGAGAAAACGGGTATTTTAGTTGTGAATCAGAAATAGCTGTTAAGGATAAAACAGCTTGGAAATTTCAGTTGGAGAACAAGGAGAATGTACAAATGTACTGCATTTAAAAGCAGCAGTTGTAAGAAAACAAAAAAAAACGTTTTTGTTTCAAATGCATATGTCAAACTGATGCAGATATTCTCGTATTTGTAACCTATATTTCGGTCCATCTCTGATTGCTTCATGCTGGAAATAATGGCATTGCACTAAATGTGAGCAACAGAGAGGGCTTCTTAGGCAAAATGCAGTTTCCTTAGTACTGTAAATCACACCTTTGCTATTACTAACTAAAGATGCATTAAATATTAGCATTTATTCCTATAATCAATGTAAGTAAGAGAGGACATCTGCTCCAGAGAAAAGTGGGCTCTCTAACATTTGTGAAGACGACATAGTTTATCAAAATTCTGTAGAGTTTGTACTGGAAAAATATTCGATACATGTTTTATTCTCATATCAAAGTTATACCCAGCGTGAATATCTTAAACTCATCTACATAATTCTGACATTTGTATGGACATAAATTATCTCAGTTTTCAATATAGCTTTGAATAACAAACTAGAATATCTTACCCATAGGAAAAGGAAAAAGCAAAACAAGGATTAAGACAGAATTTATATCTTTTAATTCCTATAAATACTGTAAAACATTAGCAAAAATATTTTTACTGCCAAGTAGAAAGAACTGAAAAAGCCTCAGTTCTACACTGATTGCACCCAGGCAGCCCAATACAATACCTGTAAGGAGTCCCATCAATTTAACGATGTTTACTGCAGACAACAGTTCTGTAGAATATTATTACAGAATAATACATTTATGTACCATAAATAAAATCTATTTCTACAATGTTACATGAATTTAGGATTTATATTTTGGAGAGCAAGCCAAAGCTACCATTATACTTACAGCAAGATTTTGAGTCTGTGTAGCGAATACCACTCATGGATTGGGAAATCAATGAACATAAGTCTACAAATTAGGAATAATGCCAGATAAGATTAAACTATTTACTAGATGTAAAGAACAGAGCTATAAAATTATTCACAGAATTCTATCACCTGAAATAGGAAAACAGTTTACTTGGCTTTATTTGAAGTCAATGTAATTTAAATGTTTGCTGCGGTGTGGATTGCCTGCATGCAGAATTTCTCACAGTAAAATACTGACTGAAAGACAAACTCTGGAAGACTGGCAAGAAAGAGCTCTATAAAAATGCAATAAAAGCCAAGTTTGTAACTTCTTATGTAGCTTCAAAAGGAATTAAGTTCATCAATGGTGAAGTTACTCAAGCAAGGAAAATTGTTTTTTTTTCCAAAAAGAAAGCAAAATGGAGGCATAACATAATAGTCAGGAGTATTTACATACCCACAAATGCATCAATGTAATATCTCTCATTTACTTTTTTTAATTCAAGTTCAATACTCCAGATGTTATATCTGAAGATGTCAGGTTCACCAGATGTTACTGTGATATACCCGCGTGTGTTTTCAATTATCTACATATTGTCAGCACAAACCATATTTTCAATTATTCTTTTTTACTTCTGATTTTGCATGCCTCAGTTTTTGAAACGTATTTTGAACACCGTCAAGTCTCTACTGACGTGAGATGCGACTGGAAACTGCCCCAGAAGCAGGTTCGTTTTACACTCCAGCATAAAAGAGAGTAAAGCCTACAGAGTGGGAAAGTTCACTGGAAGATGCTTTTGGTCAAATGCTTCTTTTACAAACATAAACTTTTCAAAATGGTTTGTAAGAAGAATATAAAATCCACTGGTATAAAAACCCCAAAGTTACATATTGAATAGTTGTCTTAAGTCGTTTTTTCCCTTGGTCCTTTAAGAGGAAAGCCACTGTCCATAACACACAATTATAAAGGATTTCTTCATAATAGGAAATGGGCTGAACAACTCAGTTTTAGAAATACTTTGAATATAGAGATTATTTTAAAAACAATGCTGCTTTTTGCTGAGTTTTTAACTGAAGGTGTTTACTTTGATGGCCCTTAGAAATTTCATGTAAGTAACTGAAACTCAGTCATCATCAACATTTTAGGAATGTGGTGTATGGACCCTGTAAATTCCACCAGTGCCCTTAAATTCCACAAAGAGAGAGGGGTTCCGGAGTGCTCTGCAGTTATCTAGCAGCCACCCTGTGCCACCGAATAACAATTTACTACATCTTTTTTAAATATAAGTATATTAGGCATTTCTTTCAGCATAGAAGTAGCTTATCTGGAAAATCTCATTATAATACATCTCAATTAGGAGATACCTTTTTTCCCCAATTACAAGTCATTTTTTAGATACTGATCTAATCCAAGTTTACATAGTTCTGACATAATAAATTTTTCAGCTTGGAGCAAACTTGATTGCTAACTAAATCCAACCTTCCCACAAAGAGAAGAGATAGCAGAAACACTAACACCACATCCGTAACTATTTCTCTAAAAGCTGACATAGATATAAAAATGATACTTAAAAAATCATGTGCTTATTTAAAAGACTATTATTTTCAGAGTATAAATATTTTTCTCAGTGAAATGAACATAAAGTCTCTCCGGGAAATTGTTATAATGCCAATATTCATTATAAAGTGAGAGAGATTTCTGCAGTATTTATGTTTTCTTATACATGATCAATGGTGTCAGTGCTTTATTATTAACATGCTTTTCCTATGGTATTTATGACATTAAAGTATTAATAGTACTGTCTACAGTCAAATCTAGTATGGAGAGGCACTATGCAGGCTTCTCATGCATATTTTAACTAGACCACTGCATTTTGGGACAGATTCTTAGCCTAACAACAGAGTTTGCTCAGATTTAATACATACAAAGCAGCCAAGCAGGTTAAAAGTCTAATGCCAAATGGAGCAAAAATCTCATTTGCAACTCATCTGCATTTTCTTCAGGTAATAGCCTCTGAAAATGTAGGTGGTAGCTACCTGATCATATTTTGTCTGTTGTTGACGATGGTGGGGATAGAAAAGCCCCCGCTTCACTAAGCCCCGCTTCACTAAGCCCCTGCTTCCCTACATTCCACATAGACCTTCGACACACAAGAAAGGAAGATTCCTCCACTAAATCCTTCAATGATTTCATACTGCAATTTGTCCATGCTGGTAACAACTTAAGGAATTCTGATAGAATTGTATATGTGCAAGTATTAGTTTTGGTGAATAAATGGTTATCACAGTTTAATCAAACCAGTGAAGGTTTTGCCAGAAAACGTTAAACCGAAGTATTAAAAGACCTTTTCAATACCAAACAGTAGCAAGATGTAACCAAGTTGTTTTCTGTCACTAGCCATTAGTGATTCAATTAGGTCGTTGCTACAGGTGGCTGGACTGAAAATGCACTTTTTACATTATTCACTATAGTCAAGCAGTCACTTTAAGGATAAACCTCATGCTATGGAAAAAAGCCCATGCTTGGGTTAGGGGTAAAAGAGTTGTACTTTTAATGGGCATGTACGAAGACTTTAAATATCCAGTGAAAAATGTTATTTGTATAATTGAAACATGGAATCAAGTATTTGTTGTGCACAGTGTCAAATAATGCCTACAAATAATACTCCTGAAGGTAAGTTTTAAGGAGAAGGTACAGTTATCCTAGATGATATCTGGATTATGCCAGCCATTTCCTAACGTGCTCAAAGCAATTATCTGAAGTGTGTCTTTTTCTTTGGTCCAGCTACTGGAATGAGGTAAAAACTTTCTGTTTAGCAGGCAATGCGCTATTTTATAATGAAGCAAGTTCCTAACAGTGCATTAACAGTCTCATTTTTGCATCAAGTTCCAGCCCCAGCCAATAGCCAGCATGAAGGGACATGCAGCTATATTGTGCTTTGCCCTCGTGCAGAACACGCTCTGCTTAGAGCAGCAGCTTCTGAGGCAGCAAAGGAACCTCTTCCAAGATGCTGAATTAAATGTATGACTTGTGGTTAATTTGTTGTGCCCTCTCCTCCTGAACCAACAGGAGTATTCCAGAAGAAGGCCTACAGAGAAGTTGCCAGTAGTAGTATCTAGAAGGTCATCATCCTCATTTATTCAGTGCGTTAATCCAGCTCTCCGAGTTTGTGTTCCAGAGAGAACCTCCTTTAGGACCAGCACCAGCCATTTTTATCAGGCAGCACTGACAGGCTGCAATGTTTAATCACGGTGCAGTTGATAAGAGAGGGAACCTTGTTTGTTCAGGACAGTTGTATGATTTGGGAGTTTTGTTTTGTGAATATAGCAAAACCTTTTAATTCTGGTAAATCAGCATTAAAAGGTTAGCACGGATATTTCCTTGATTTCCATACTAGTTTCTCACACTTTAGAGTTACCAAGACTCCAGATTCTACATGAATCTTGGCCGAAATCTCTTGAATTTCACATTATTTCTTGTCATTAGTACTAACTTTTTGCTGTTTTGACATGAAAGTATACAGCAGCTCAGGCATTCTATATGCGTTAGAGGGAGTTTTGTCTGGGTTTCTAGTTGATTTAAAAGCAAAACTTGTTGAAATCAAGACTCTTTTCCACAGACTGAGATTTCTTTTTGAGTAGTTCACGCCAATCTATGTGATACTCATCATTTACATAAATGATTTTTAGGGTAAAATACAGAAATAGGGACTTGGAACAAAATGTTCTCTCACAAGAACATTTTGCTGTGTTCCATTATAAATAAAACGGTCTTTTACAGATGTAGTTGTTTGGAGATAAGCTAAACTTATGATTGTGCAGATCAGGTTCATATATTAAAACAGATCTGTGCCTAACAGAGATGTCAGGTGACAGAGATACCTATTTCTGCATTCTTTGATTTTCAGTAGGGCTTCTCTAAATAAGAGAATACAATAGTTTCAATATAATCTTTTAGCACAAGGGGTTTTACAACATAATGTTTAATGCATACTCTTTTAGTCAGAAAAGTTTTACCTGTATTACTATGACATAAAAATATCACTGCCAATAATTTTAAGTAGGCAATTACTAAATAAAACTGGTTTGTCACTCAGACTTCATCTTTGATATTAGTTCTTCATGAGGCAAACACCTAGTTGCTTTATTTTTTATGTGATATTAGCCTTGTCTAATACCATTTAAAACATGTTTATAGGCTGAAATGATTTATGTGTGATAAATGCATCATATATTTTCTATATTCATGCTTATTATTATTTTGTCATTTAAAGTATCTGTAGGTTGCATAAATAGATTTGGGTGGTTTATAAAGTAGTGCCATAAACTAGACAGGCAGCCACAATTAGACACTATTAGAATAGTCCTTTTTTCACTGTTTCTTTTGATCTTGCAAATAAGAATAATGATGGCTTTTCATTTCTTAATCCTCTAAGGAAGATAGTGACCAAGGAGAATTAATCCCTCCTTACTCTGGGCATCTAAAACTTAGGCACCACGCTGAACACGATCACTCAGGAGTACCCTGTTATCAGGGAAGAGAAATGGCTACTGCCAGAGAGTTATTCATCCTCTCACATGTTAATATCTGAGACAGGTAGGACTCCAAAAAGAATTTCCTGAGTTTTGAAAGACTCTACAGAACCAGACTGCCATCTTTGAGGGGGTTATGCTGTTAAAGTCACACTACAGCCATGAGAAGGTGGATTTTATAGAAAGCGGTGTTTCCTTTGCATCTACTGAAGCAAACCTTATGTGTACATATGTGTATCTATGTAGAGCTTTATATATTTACATAGATAATAGTTATGTCTTGTTCCTTAAATTATAATTTGTTGCAGTGAGGGAGAATCAGGTACAATACATTACCCTTGAATTGCTTGTCTATTATTTAGATCGCCTTTTAATTTAGACCTTGGCTAGGAACACTCAAAATGGCTGTAGAGAAGAAAGTCAAGTAGAAATAGATATTGCAGCTATAGGAGTACAGATAAGGCACTTTCCCTACTATCAAAAATAGCTTTATAAGGTTTTGTTACATTTGCTAAATTTCTTCCTTGAATAAGGACTAAGGTAGTCATGCTCTGTGGGAACTCTTCCTAATACTCTGCTTAGTTTATACTTTTCTGTCAAGAACTTATCATTCGGCTCTATAGTACTTCTTTTTTTTTCCATAGAAGAGGAATATTATTTCAATCCCATTCATCTTTACATTCCATTTGCTGCTTTGCTAGGATTAACAAAGCGTTCCAAGTATTTTAACGGGAAAGTAATACATTCAGAAAAATTCTCATTAAAGTCTTTATCTTCAAGATACAAAAGACTGCACTTTTTAATGACCGAAAACTGCATAGTGAAGCAGCACATACTTACAGAATTATTCCTATAGTACTTCTGTTGCATTGATTTGGGAAGACCCCTTTCTTTGCTACCACATTCTTGTGTCTTGGAGCTTTATAACTACAGTAATAAATACTGCGTTCTAATTCCAGAACATAACATGTAGCTATCAATGCCTGACTAACTAACACATTATCTCTTCAATAATTTAAGCAATCTTAGTATGGAAAAGTTCAGTTTTAAACCTAGAGGATGAAACTGTATTTGGGTTTTTACAAAGGGAATACGGCTACAACACAACTAAATAGCACCTTTTCAATAAAGGTTTATTGCCTTGACAGATTTATGCCTCAATTTCATGAAATTTGGGAAAATTTTTAATTCATACTGTATGTATATATTTTTTTAATTCAGAAGGGAACTCTATGTAATTACTATCAGTACTGGAATACATTATGTAAAGAGCAAAGTAGGTGCACTGTCTATTCAAGCAGAGGTAAACACTCATTGAGATGAATTCCTGGTGCAATGCTCTTGGTGCATTACCTCTGAGCCATTACGTCAGAACAGTTTCTCCACCTCTAGCACTTGGCAACAGAAATCCAAATAAACAGAATTCCCTACAAAACATGCTGAAATGAGGTGTTTCAGACTCATGGCGTGTTTCCAAGGTGGGTCCTCTCAGAGAAATACTGCTGGCATGTTGTTTGAAATGAAGGGCTCCATGAAATGCCTTTGTCGATTACTTCTGTGATAATGTGTGAACAGAAGAGAGAGGTGATTTCTCAAAGGTGGTATCTACAGTGATATGTCACACACATTCAGATCCTAATGTTGAGCTAGTCTCAATTCTGAAGCAAAGTGCTTATTAACTTAATTGTGCAGTCAGGCCTATGATATTGCAGTTTCTAATACATTTCAAGCTACTGCTGTATTGACAAAATACAAATGCAGCTGATTGCTTCAGGTGATGCACACACTCACTGCAAATTAAATGAACTGTTAGAACAAGATGAATATTCTTTACGCTTGAAGAACACCGGATATTCTCAAAGAACACAGAAATGAAAATATGTAGTTCTTAATTGTTGTTGGTCTCCACACACTTTAATTCTCCATGAATTGGTGATGATTTATGAATGTACACCACTGTTTGGTTCTATACACATATATTTTCTTTCTCTTGCCTCTCTGACAAGTTGCCAGAGCTTTACTTCCCACAAATTCAGTTCTCAGAAGGTCTTGTAAAGCACTGGGATGGCAGGTATGTGAGAAGTGGCAAGAATTTGAACTCAGAATTTCAAATAAATGCTCCATTCCCAGCAGTGTTCAAGGACAGACTGGATAGAGCCTTGGGCGACATGGTCTAGTGTGAGGCATCCCTGCCTGTGGCAGGGGGCTAGAACTAGATGATCAAAGGCCCTTTCCAACCCAAATCATTCTGTGATTCTGTGAAACGTTTGTCCATTGTAGAAAAAAACCATTTTTAATGGTAATTTGTGCATGCACATGGATGGGTAATTAGGGACCTTCCGAACACTAACAGTTAATACAGTGCCCTGTACTACAAAATTTTATGAATTCTATTGGGCTTGATGAACTTGGAGGTCTTTCCCAACCTCATTGACTCTATGGTTCTATGGTTCTCTGTGATATAACTTGGCATTATGCAAATCCCTGCTGTATTTTGCTGTTGTTGTATGTCTTTTCTGTTAGTGCGAAAGAAAACAAAAGGAAGAGCTGACTATAGAATTATTCGTTTGACTGTATATAGAAATAAAATAACTTGTGAAAGCAAATTTTTACATGTATTTATACATTTAGGGATAAAATAGTTCTGGTTTTTTTTCATCAATGTATTCTATTTCATAATTTAAAGGGATGCACACATAATAACAGTTACATAATTTCCATTTTGCCATCAGGTTTCTTATGCAAGTGTGTTTTCCTGAAAACATAAGAGTCATTTCAACCACTCAGTGATTCTTCTCTCCCACCTCAAGTTTCTGTGGTCACCTTCACCAATGGAAATCGCAAACTCATTACTACTACTTGAACTGGTAGGTATTAAAACAACGCTATATCCAATGACAAAATGAAAATAAGACACTAGCATGTTGCAGTAAAATCATTACAGACCTAACTGTTCAGAATTATATTGAACTTTAAAGGGAGGCAAACGTAAGACTGCTTTGTATTTTTTTAAGTCCTATTTCCGAATATCTTTCCATTCATTCTATGTTAATGGTGAATTTACATTCCTGTGTAAAAAGCCTGGATGTAACTGCACAGTTTAGATTTGATAAGGCCAGTGAACATGCCTATAATATGCCTTAAATATTTTAAAAGCCTGAACTTTGTTCTAAAATAAACAATGACAGTTACATACCATGTCAGCATTGAGAAAGGGGCATGTAAGTTCTTAAGTAAAGAATAGATTTTAATAAATATCCATTATTTATTTATATATTTATTTCCCCAGAAAAGGTCATCTTAGTTTTAAATAAATCCTTCATTCAAACATTACCTATCTGGCTAAATCCAAATATCTTTTAGTCAAAAACAGTCAAATACTTTCTAGCTACATTTCCAGTTCATCTCCTGCATCAAGAGAAATCTGCTTTCAGTGTGCTTCTATGATGGCCATAACCCGTATTTACATGTGCATGTCAGTGTCTGGTTTAAGTTACCTAAGTTTTTATAGTCTAGAGTTGAGAGTCAGAAGAAACCAGTATAAGCAAATTGAATTAGTGAAATTGATAACTAACTGAAAAGAATTCATTTATTAAATTATTGAACTTATTTACTTAATTGAAAATATCTAGCATGTCAACAGCAATACTTCTGTGCTATTAACCTGAGAGTAGCTCAGTTTAAAAAATAATAATCCCCAGTTTACCAATATTAATATGGTGAATAAATATGCTACCAGGAAAACTGTTTATGTTTTCAAGGAAGCCAAGTATCTGCACACAAACAGTTTTGGTCTTGCAGCAGAATGTTACTCAGTGTCTGAGAATACAGAGGAAAAAGGCCTTTGCTCTTTATCCTTCATGAAAGACAGGAACATGTTTCCTTTCACAAAATATCCATATATGTGTGACACTCTCCCTCATAAGCATTCTGTTGCTGGAAGAGTAAAACTTCTTTATTCCTTTCAATAAACATCCTGTACACACATCTCTCTGTGCGTGCACCAAATAAAGAAGAAAGGAAGTCCTGAAAGACTATGTATTCAGTTGTGAGCTCCCAGAAAGAAAACAAGGCAAAGGACGCAATTCTCATACAAATGGGCAAAGGTGCCTACATTCCACAGTGCCAAGCAACCATCAAATCCAGAAGAAATTCCTAGTCCTCATCCTTGCCCTACTTCAGGCATCTGGGAATCATTGAAGTCTTGCAAATAACTGAAAATATTATAGCCCTCTGGTTACTGATCACCTCTTGCTAAAGTATACATTTCACCTACCCGTCCTAACTTTCCTGTCCCTTTTACCCCATATTGTGAGACAGGATATTAAACTAAGTTCTTCATGTTTCTGTGACAGAGTATAACAACATTTTCCAGGCAAAATGTGTCACAATTTTCTCCTCAGTGTACTGCTGTTATTTCTCTAGAGCCATAAAAATTGGCATACCACAAATGTCAGTGGTGCTTAAAAGCCTGTCTTAGTGGGGAAGGGGACTATAAAAATAGTATGGATACTTCGGTAAGAAAAACAAAACAAAACAACCTTCTAAAATAGTTCAATTTAATATTCAATAAAATAAATGATACAAAAAGTATTTAAGTGTAGGATAAAAGTCTCTTCCTACAGCCTAGATAGAAGACCCTTTTCCTCATGTTTTTATCATCTGTGATTAATATACCCAATTTTTGCCAGTAAACCCTGATACTACATCACAGTGCATTACCTCGGTTTCTCAGTGTTTGCATTATGCTGCATAACATTTCAAGAGGTAACTGAAAGTGACATTTGGGATACATACAGCAGGAGTTTTATTATTTACTTTGGCAGATCTTAGTTCAAATACAGATTTGGTGACAATATCACAAGTCAAACACAATCATTTAGTTCTAAGGCATATAGGCCTACCTCAGAAAAATAATCAGGCAAGACTTTAAGGAGTGCTACATAGAGGTGTACAGCAAAACCCATCATAGCTCCTGCTTTGTTCCATACCTAAATACACAGTATTTAATTAATGCTTCTTTTAAATCTAACAGTCCAAATTCTGCCTGTCGTGCCATCACTTTAGCACAGTTGTTAAATGCAGACTCCTGTATTTGTACCACCCGAAAATACAGAACCACAGCACAGCGGTGTAACATGTGCAAAAGAGACAGATACATGGATGAATTTACCACAAACAGCACGAAAAGCTGTCCACAGCAGTGAAAGCTCCAGTTACTAAGAACAGAAAACCTTTTCCAGCAGAGCAGTTCGGGCATTGACCAATTATTTTACATTTTTCAGCAGCATATCAACACTTTCCAGCATATTTCTATCTTGTTCCAATGAACTAATAAACTCCCGATGCAGGTCTTGATACTGCTTATCAGCTTGCCACGCATGGCAGTATTTGTTAACTTGCAACAAGAAAATGTTTATCTTTTCACTACATTCAAAGCAAGCAGCAAAACTGAAAGTTCCTGTAAGAAGCAGCTGGCAAGCGGCCTGCAGTCTAAAGAGGCTTTGGTTTGCTCTGTTTTATTTGTTCCCATGCCTTTTCTCGGCACAACATTTTCCATATCCCTAATGCTAAAGATTGGTAATAATTATCTACAGCCTGAAGTAGAAAAAATGTTCAAAATAATGTACAGCACCTTAAAATTGTTATTTGTTATTTCCAATCTTTGAACACTCGAGTGTTAAACACGTAGATCAGGACTGGGAGATGTAGAATCAGAGAAGAGAAACAAACTCCCTATCTCCCAAATATGTTTAAAACTCCATGTTAGTGCTGTAACACTGCTGTATTCTGATGTGTTAGCATAAAATACTGAAGTGTTTTAGTGTTCCGTAGACAGAATGGGAAAATACACTTTTCTGTTCTCTCTGACATAAAGAGAAAGTGAGAATATGACTTTGAAACGTATATGTAATGTTAATAGCATCCAATATTATGGTACATTAGAAACGTTAACTTTTCTGTGCAATAAGATAAACTTGCTATTAGATTTATTGTCTATATACACTCTGCAGAATTTGGTGTTCCAAATATATTGCTCTGCTCCTACTAATTCCTAGTGAAATGAGGTAAAACTGTGTAGCTAACCAGTTTGCTATGCAGAATCAGGGCTGTAGGCTGTTTTTCAATCCCATTACTAACAATGAGAAAGAGATTAGGGATTCAGGCAAGAGGAAACTCATAGTGCAGCAGTCCACCATTTCTTGTAATTTTGTGGGTGATGGCTGAGAACTCAACACAGCCAGACATGTCAACAGCAATAATAAAGGTCCAGTGTGATCTGCTTGCTGACCAGCGCCAACCAGTGCATGCAGCACAAAGGACAGAGCCAGTATTACCTCCGCCACATGCACCAGTGTGCTGTCCGACCCCTGGCAAAGGCAAGCTTCTGTCGTACAATGTGCCACACTGGATGCATGTCTCTTGCAGGATATTATGTGTGGGGTGCCCTGCTCTATGAGAAAAATCAAAAGGCTTGAACTGAGTAATTGGTATAATTCTTCCTCTCATCCACACCGTCCTGGGATGGGTTTAGCAAGAGGTACGTTATCGGTGAAGTGCAGCTGCGGCGCAGTCTTTATATTCTGCCAGGAGTGTCTTTAAAAGGAGTTACCTCTGGGTTTGGGTTTGTTTCGGTTTGGTTTTTTTTTTTTTGCTTCTTGGAACTTTCTATTAATGAGCCAGATAAAGGCTCCAGCAAAGGAGATAGGAATAGAGCTGGTACAGGAAGATACAGAGCTGACTTGCCCTGACCTAATACTCCTGGTTAAAATGCACTCTGAACTGAGGTGGTTGCAGTACTGCTCCCTCTGACAAGTGAAGTGTGTGCAGTACCTTACCTGGCATAGGTTTTAATGAAGGCATTCTGCACCTTCCTGTGACTGGCTGGAGGAAAGATTAGGGACCAGACCTTGAATCCTCTTCAGTTTCCAACATTCATCTCCTAATGCTCAGACTAGAACCAAAACTTTTCCCATTTTCATTTCAGATATATTGTGAGGGGTTCATTTTCCCAAGGTTTTTAGATATACTCAGAGCTTTTAAAGAATATTACTGTGAAATTCTGGTACTAGTTAGTATAAACTTATAAGATAAGATGATTTCATATGAATTATCAAGATACTGAATCTAGATTATTGTAATATGAATCTAGATTACATCACAGAGTCTATGTTTGATTCAAACTACACTCTAAAGACCTGGACACACTCAATTCTCCTTCCTCCTAGCTCCAGTCATGGGCTAATTTTCGAATGGATTAGTTCAGAACTCCAAAGATGACTAGCAGAGATTCCCCGGTTTTATGTATGAATATCTTAGTGCTGCTGCTTGTACAAAATCAACCTGCTGCAGTCTAGTTAGATATTTATGTTGTTCTCACCACTGAGATCTCCAAAAGCCTCAGACAGCAGTCCCAGCAAGGCTGTAGAGTTCTCTTTCACATGAATATACAAAATACAATTTGTCATTGGAAAAAAAAAATCTTCTTAAGTGGCTTTTTCTAAAAAAACCCAAAACCAACCAAGCAAAAAACAACCCCACAAACAAAATCAAACCCAAGCAAATAAAGAGACAAACCAAAAGCAAACAATAACCCAGAAGTCAACAAAAAATATCATTTTGGTTAAGAATTCCAGTAACTCAGTATATTATTTATCAGGTAACATCACCTGTCAAGTCTAACCACTGGAGAGGTTCATTATCTCCAAGTATTTCAGCTTTGCTTTTAACTGCTTCAGTGCAAAATAGGTCATATTATCTCGATGAAAGCATCATTATGAAATGTGTGCTTTCTTTTAATGATCATTATTAACTTACAATGATCTCTGTATCGCTACACTGTATACACACTGGCAAATCTTCTTTCAGCTATAACTGAGATTATGTCAGCACTGTACTTCACAACTTACATGTGCACTTGCTTATAATCCAACCATAAAGATCCACTTCAGGCAAAATCTTGGCACTGGTGGTTTAAATTTGGGAATAAAGATGTTTATGCACATTTAAAAGTTAAGAAAAAATGAAAACAAACCTGCACTTATTGACAAAGTCTGAAACAGTTCAGTATAATTGAGAAATGCAGTAGTAACCATTTATTAATGGAGTTTATTTTTGTGTGCATTTCTGCTCCCATAACTAACCATTTAAGGAAAAGATACATTGCAGGCTCATGATGAATACCGGTCTGCTTCCTTTACCCTTACTTCTGGCCACACTGTAAGTCCTCTGTTCAGAAAACTAGTCAGGTTTTTATTCTGCACTTATTTACAGCATCTTACATTACTCTGCTATTAGCTCTCCCCTTTCCCACATCTTGCTCTAACACACTGCAAAACTAGATGGCTGATCTGAGCTTTTCTGAGCAGCTTTGCTGTGACACAGGTACAGAACTGCCTCCTGCATTCAAACCTTTACTCTGATCTTCACGCAGTCATGTGCTCTCCAGGTAGCAGTACAGGGACCTGTGCTGGTGTAGAATCAGACTGACTGGAGCAGGGTGGATGCTATCTTAATTTAGTAAGAAGCCAGATCTAACATATTGGAAGTCAAATAACACAGTAAATAAATAAATACCACTAAAATGGATGACCCAAGTTCTGCATTCTGAATAACAAATAGTCAATGTACATAGAGTTGAGGTAATGTTCAGAACTTGAGACAATAATGTGGTTATTCAATACATAAATGAGATTGGTTCATCTTAGCCTATTATATACTTGCATGTCTTTTCTGCTATTTTTGTTTATTATAATGACATTACTGTTAATCACAAAACCTTTATATATAATCAAAACCTAAAGTGCTGTTAATGCTCTTCCATTTTGTAAAAGAGCGAAAGTAAAGTATTCTCGCATTACTCATTTCTTGGCACATAACAAACATTTAATATCTTTTCCACTGTGCAAATTCTATTTGAAGAATATTACCTAGTTGCTACTGTTCTAACTTCTAGAACACCACCATGAATTTGTTAGTTCATGTTAATGACTCTTGGTCCTGTAATTAAAAGAAATCAAAATCCCTAAGAAGAGACCAATAGAAATCTTTGCTTTGCTCATATTAAAAAAACCCCCAACCAACCACAAAAAAACCCAACCAACCAACCCCCCCAAAACCCCCCAAAAACCCCTAACAACCCAGGCAGCAAAAGTACCTTTTACAAAATATTTAACATTGAAACCTACTCACAGGCTATTCACAAAGTGCTGTTAGCCTCAGTGGACAGTGTTACAGGTGAGTTTTGCAGTCCTTCCTCTGGGGCTGTATCAGATCCAGATGGGTTTGTGACATACTGTTTCAAACCAAAATAATTTAAATACTTCAACAATTTGAAGCAAGCATTTGAATTTGAAAGTTTAAGTACACATCTCAAACCATGTGCATGGCTCCCATTTTCTAGTGCTTATTATTTATTCAGTGATAAAAATGTGTAGCGACAACTGTATGTCAGGTGATTCCTATTAGATACAAAAGGAATATAGTGTTACTGATTTTGATTTCCTTCCTTGAATTTAATCTCCAGATTGCTAGGTGTAAGCAAATACTTTTTATGATAGCAGTGTCATATGCTAAATGTATTTCTATGTATTTACAGAACACATGTTCAGAAGGAATCTGACTTTTGCTCTGACCCGTGTGTATATAAGTGGGTATATGTGTAAGAATCAGCTGTTGAGATCTATGAGTTATACATGCAAGAAATTTTATGAAAGATTGCTTATGTTAGGGGAAAAAGCCAAACCAAAGCAATATCCTGGAGAGATTACATGTAGGATAAAGTTGTAATACAGGATAAATACAAAATCAGATCACTTTCAACGCTCAAACCTATCACAGTATTCTTTACATAGTACTGTGACAGGCATAGTCCCCAAAAGACTTTAAAGAAGTAAATAGAATTCCAGTCTGTTCATATTAGCAGTGTCTTCTATATAGAGGTGATGCAATTTATAGCTCTGGGTGTCCTCCCTTCACTGCTCCTTACTATTACAGAACTCCACAGCATTTGTGTGGTTTCACACTTCTTTTTATTTCTTTAACCATTATCCATTAAATGCAGAGCCTCTAGCTAGGAGTGTTACTTGGAAATACAAGGTTTGCCAAACATGCACACAGCTGGCAAAAAACTTTACTAATGACATTTATAATTCAACTCATCTAACATCTTGTAAGTTGCTTTTAGAATTGTAAAGGCTGCATAAGCCTCGTGCCAGTCCTTTACACCACCTTTCATTTATGTCATAAGGTGATGGGAATTACCTTGCAATCAGTAGTACAAGTAGAAACATGTAAGTACTGATTTGAAAATTTAGAATTAATCTAATGACTAGGGTTTTTACTGCTTTCTGTCTACATATACATTAGAAATGCTGTTGCATGTTCAAATGTTGTATGTTGAAATGCACATGCCAGCGTGTTTTGACCCATGAATATAATACTGTGCAACATGGCTCATTCTTTCCTTCTAGAAAGTAATTTTCTTGTTATTGTGGTATTTATCTGGGCATGAAAAGTTCTGGGTTCCAGCCATAACAGCAAAGCTTGCTTTGTGACCTATGGGACGTGACTTAACCTGTAGGATTTTCCTGCCTGAAAAATGAGAACCACTCCTTTAGCAGAATGAAGAAACGCATTTACTTGGGGATTACACTTTAACATAAAAGGGCTGGTGAGAATCTATCCAGCTCACTTCTTTCCTATGTCACCAAATATTTTGAAGGCTATTTAAAGGTACTAGACACTGTCAGAGGGATGATGTGACACAGTATGTCTATTATTTCTCTGAAGCTGGTCAGTGAAGTCCAGAATACATTTAACACAAACCATAGTTCTGTCCTACACCTGAAACAAACGTTATTAGCACTGCACATGCCCGGCTGATGATATATTGTGCTGCAATACCCAGCCAAAACCAAGCCATAGTTACATTTGTATGTTCTGCCTTTTCCTTCAAGAACTATGGAAATCTGCAGATTCCAGGGGACCTTGCAACCAAGCGGGAATAAACTGTGCCCATCCTGGAGATGGCTCATGCTCACCTGGAGGGGTAGGGAGGAGTCACGCAGCATGACTGCATTCCCAATGGACTATGCCATCCTTCCTTCCTCAAAAGCCCCAGCAAGAGGTATGCCCACACAAAGACCTTCGAGTTGAATCAGCATAGAATAGCCGAGAACCCACAATGTCTTTTTTAGGTTTAATAACTAATTTATTTTAGGACTGCATGGAAATTTTAATATTTTTTGCACATTTGATTTAAAGAAAAGTACTGGGCAGACCCATGCATGTGATAAATGGCCTGATACATGTTCTTAAATTCAGTTCATATTCTCAGTGAGGTCCTTTACAGCAATCGTTCAACTTAGCTTGCAAAATCTGTGTTACGTTTGAGAGACATACACATTAAATTGTTAGGTTAAACACAAGTTAATCAGACCAAAAGAGTGAAGCTCTCACTCTTAAGCCAGAATATATTCCCCTTCATAATACCACACAGTTATCAGCATGTCCCTTGGATTTATGACTTACGACATCTGTTTACCAACAGGTGGTTGCACATCTTGCCATTTATATTTTAAGCAACAGTAAACACAACTATAAATAATGTAAGATAAACAAAATGAAACTCAGTGGGGTTTTTAAAGTGTTTTTAGAGAAAAGGTGCACTTATAAGCTAGGTCTTCAAGTAGTTCCCACCAGGCCCAGCAACACAGAAGAATACTGCAAGAGCAATAAGGATTTTTAGGGGCATTATGATGGTGTAATGGAAACACATCTGCCCCCAAAAGTCCCTCATTTTCCCTGCGGTAAAGAGCCATGCAGGAAGTGGTGAATGCTGTGGAACCTCAAGAATGAAACTATAAAGAAAATTTTTTTAAGTTAGAACAATATTCACACAATACTTCAGGATTTCATAATTTCCTGTTAGTCCTCTGCATAGGAAAATCGTAGTTTTTCAAACAGCCTCTAGTTCCTTTGCTTTGGATGTATAAAATGCTTCCATCCATACACCAAAGTGACTTTTGGAGCAACTGTCTTAGAAATACTGGTAGTGCTGGAAAGCTAAAAACGTTATGCGTAAAGCACAGACAATCCAGGGCAATTTTTGTTCTTTCACCTCTCAAACAGCAAAATATAAACCAAAATAATCATCACTTAACAGCCGACCTGCATCTCTCATTTTTAAGGATTTGCTTCAGTGACAGAGCAAATGTTACTTTATAGAAGAAGATGATACATAAAGAAACCATGTAACATCCTTCATTTTAAAGGCTCTCAAAATATTTTCCAGCCAGGCATGTGGGCAGTTTTCCACACATACAGAAAGACCATTCAGAGTAAAAATGCAGAGGAATCCTATTTAGTAAAGCCTCAATACTCCATATTTATAAATCTCCTTAGTAAAACATGTAGCACATTTGAACTTTTAGTTCTGCCTATTCTATTGACATGCCTAATGAAAAACTACTCTTTTAAAATAATCCACACTAAATAGCACCTAACAGGAATATTCTTCAACAGATTCTTGTAGCACAACATGTAAAATATAATACTCTTGAAAAAAACAATGCTTAATTCCTTATACGTTATTTAATACAATATTCCGTGTAATACATTTGCTCTTTGTTCATGTTATAATATAAAAAAATGAACCTGGTTCTTTCCTCAGGTTCCTGAAATTTCACTGTGCTCTCACTTGTGTGTTTTGTGGACGTAGGTCCAGTGATTTCAGTGGAGATCCTGCTGACATACACCAGCATCCAGGCACCTACCCACAGAGGTGTGTGCAGTTCCTGTGATTTCAAAATAGGCCTTTTATTACAAATGAAAGCTTTTATACAAACAGCAGCAGCAGAGCACAATTCTAGATTATGCTGACTGAAATAGTCATTTTTTTTTACAATAGCAATGTGTAACAAACAGAAACAGCCCTTCAGTGAAATTACTGCATGCAGCGATTTTTACTGACCCTTGCGGGCCAATCCTGAAACATCCTGAAATGATTTTTTTCTCACCCTTTACTAATGCCATTCACACTTGCCTTGCTGCAGATGACACAAAGCATTTTGCCTTTTTGGTTCTTACCCTGACCTACAAAACAAAAGTTACTACTTTAAAAAATTTGGTGTCTAGCTAGTATTTTATATCAGTTCATACAGAGAGGCCATGATCCCAGTAAAGGGATCTGGACTGTGACCGAAGCTGAGATACTTAAAATAGCAACAATGCATCAATACTACATTACACTGGTGAATTGCAGCCTCTCCCATTAACAGCTAAATTAAAATATTACAGCGGTATTAACTGAAAACATCAAAATAGTTTGTTTAAAGTTAATAATGCCTATCAAGGATGTAAGCATTCAGTATATTACGAAAACAGGAACGATGCATCATTTTTAAGACTTCTTTTGAGCTCAGCTAGGAGCAGGCATGCTCCAAGGAGGAAAAGGAAAAAAACCCCAAACTCTGGAGCCTGTCTGTAGAGAATTATGATTCCGATGTACAAAATAAAATGTAGATAACTGAAGAGCTTTATACCCGACAGGGAGTCAGAAATCAGCAGTAACCTTCTGAAACCACCTGCGAACATGTAGTCATATCTGGCCAGCTCACAAAGCAAGTTACCTGAGTAACAGGTATGTTTTTGTTTCTAGTCCTATCACCTTCATTTATTCCGAACATGTTGCAGAGACGTCCCGAAAAAAAAAATCCACAAACTGAATAGCTCCATTCACACATCACCTACAAAACCATTGCCTGAAACCTGCGCTGAAACCGTGTAAACACAAATTATTTGGGCCTTTGGACAACAGGCCAAAAAAGTGTTTGCTTCTTTTTTCCATGTTTGTGCCTTTACCAAATTCCCTCCACAGTTATGTTTTGACTGAGAAAAGCCTACGACACTGCAACAAGAGATTTGTGTATTCATTAACCAGTATGTCCTGTGAACGGGGTGAGTGATGCCTTAAACTCATTAATTTCACCAGAAGCTTCAGAGTCTGAAGCTGTACAGTCTGAAGTGGGTTGTGCAGTTCATGTCACAGAACTTTTCTACCCCTTTTTTCACTGCAGGTGCAGGTTCCAAGTGACAGCAGTGTTTTTCCAAGGGGTATTTTAAAGCCATAAAAAAAAAACCCCAACTTATTTATTTTTCCCTCATAACCCGCTGTATATGATTTTTAAGGCAAATTAAAAGGGGTTTTGTGCAAAATCTGTGAAACACAGGTTCAGAACATACTGTTGTATTTTGTTCATGACACGAGGTTCAGATTCTAGGCAGGCAAGCAGTGCTGATGTGTAACGTAACAGGGAGCTAAGAACAAGACACCGTGTAAAAGTCATACCTTGGGTGTCTGCGCTCCTGCTCTGGAAAACTATGGACAGCTTCATAGGAAGGGATGGCTGATTTCGTAGCCTTTACTAAGGCAAAATTTTTAGTTGTTCCAGGTCATGAGTTTCCAAACTCGGGGTCATTACGTCCCTCTCTTTTTTCTATGGGTAGATCAGAGGGGAGTCACAAACCCTTCTGTTGCAACATGAGGTCAGGAGATGTCAAAGGTTGAGGCCCTGCTTCAGAAAATGCAGGCCATAGACCAATCCCCACACCACGCCACTGGATTCCGGTGGAGACTCTGATCTTTTCACTGCTTTCAATAAAATTTCACAAGTAAACAGATTAGGCCGTTTGATAATCCTCTGCTGATTCAGGGTCTGCAAACTGGTTTTCTAAAGGTTTGCTTAAAAAATGCAGAAAAGCAACTCTAAAAAACTAGCTTTAAACTGATTTTAAACACAAGCATAGGCAGTAGGACTTTCAATTTTATAAATTATAACTGCGATAAATAATTTGAGTTGATATTTCTAAACAGCGTTTTTTCAATAATTCATTACTGCTTTTTATCTCAAGGAAAATTAATTTTGATTCCAAACATACCATCTGCTTCTTATCTTCCATACATTTCTTTCTTCATTTCTAATAGCAAGACAGACTGATCCCAGGTATTTAATTATTAATGCTCTGGATACAGAGCACACTTCAGGAGTCTCAGCTCTAAGGCCACCCCCCCCATTCTGCACACAAACCTTATGGGGAAAGCCGTGTGAGGGTAACAGATCACACTCTTATAACAGAGGTGTTTAGGGGATCTATCACTGTTTTGCCTCATCATCATTGATTTGGGTAACTCATATAAAATGAACATACATTTCAAGTTTAGTACCTGTGCATGATAACTGCAGTAGTAGAAAACTGTCTGGTTTAGTGCACACCAGAGACAAACAGGAGCTCTTTCTGTAAGCTTACTAATGGGGAAAAATGTAAATAATAACTCTATGAGGCAAGCCTACAGAAGTGTAACTGTGTTCTTTAACACTGCTCATTAATCATTTAAATCATTTATTAAGTTTATAACTACATTATTGGTGCTAGAAGGAATGCATGTGAATTTTATTTAGCTTCAACAGAGAATCAAATAGAACCTGTTTGAAAAAATATCCAAAAATAACTGGTAAACAAAGTGAGCCACATAAAGCACATTTGCTGAAAGCAGCTATACAAAATTACTTACATGGCTTTAAAGCAATTGTTGGTAAGAAGCGACTGCTGTATTTCAGCAGAGCAGAGCTGATCTTTGCTGCTGTTTGGGAATGGGAGTTTGTTTCTTTTTAACACTTTAAGCAAGATCCTCACATTGATCCACTTTCTGATCTCTAATTCTCTGCTCTTCTCAGTGTACCAGTGAAGACACCAAAGGAGTTAAATCAATCCAAATCTGACAACTTGTAATACTGGACAGGTCTAGAATGTATTCACAATTTAAGTCTATAATTAAAAATTAAACCAATTTCTATGGTTAAATTTGTAACTTGATCGCTTGATGGAAGTTTAACCTTCTCATAAATGCAGCTTTTGAACAGCATTATTTCATGCAAAATAGTAGCAAAAAGACATATTAACAGCACAGTTCTGACCTAAGCTCTTCCCATCAGATTTCAGCCTTAAACAAGCGAGGAATTTGTTGCAGGTTTGGATATGTCCTATTTCAAATGTGGAGTAATTATATTGCTACAGAATGTAAAATGCCAGAATTCCATAGAAAAATCTTGACAATTCAGCATGATACCCATTTGCATGAATATACAGATCCTGCATGCCGTCACACGACAAACTGTATAGCAGCAACTTTGCTGGAACAGTGCATCATTGGCTAACTTCAGCTGAATTTCCAGACCGTTTTCAAACAATCAGATTGATTCAGGCTGAGCAAATCAGTGCTTAAAATGAATCTGACTTCAATGATACTGTGGCCACAGTGCAAATGTGGGGATGTTTATGTGTAACTTAAGCAGGTGATTAGCTGGCAGAAAATGTCAAAACTATAACAGATGTGTTTACACTAATGGAGAGGATGCTGCTGTGGGTATCTGGTGTGCGCATGCTGTGTACATGAGCCATTGTGCAAATCATATTTTGTGAGTGTAGTTTTTTACACCCAGTCTTAAATATGGGCACAGTACATTCAGAACCACAAGAAACTTCAGCTCATATACTAACAAATTTTCAACACTTACTAGAACCCCAGGAGGAAAGTACAACTATGTAATATTTAAGTAAAAATCATGCTTAAATTCTTTATGATACCGACACCAAAATATAAATAGTAACATGAACTTAAACAGCTCTATCCAGCTCAGGTTTACAGAGCCTCACTCATAAAATACACTCTAGAACTTGTAGTCAGTACAAAAATCAGAAATCTTTACACTGGTTCCTAGAAACAGACTGTACATGTGTAGACACACAAGCACACACACGGATAAAAACCAGCTAGCTGAAGAGATCCATTAAAACTGAACACTTTGTGAGCAGAGAGCTGAGCAGGGGATTGACAATACAAACGTTGCCGGTGATTCTATGAGGTTTTCAAGTTTGAAGCTGCCTCTGTTTTCTAAGGACTTACTTCCTATTCTCCCAATTCACCCATACTGAATGCCCACTCTTTGAAACATAACTTTTTCTTCAGCTTTTCCAGAGAAAATCACCACCAACAGTTAGAAATTTATCTTTATTTTTTGAAAATGTCTAAGTTTCAGAATAGTTGTATTTCCTATCCACTTTTTATCGCTGAAGACAATATTAGAGTTAGATTATTGTTATTATTAATTTAAATGTATAGTAGACTTTTACTAAGTGCAGCAGTAGTTTACTAAGTTTAACATCCACTGTAAGAGCCATAATATACTGGTTTCTTTTGCAGAACAAAGTGACCACCAAAAGCGGGACTTTGTGGGCCAGTTGGATAATACATAAGCTCATCTCGCCCCCAAAACCCCGACTCTGGAACCACAACCTTCCCGGATTCAATTTGTAAGTAAAGTATCTTTGCAAGGTATGCCAAATCAGCTGAGAGTCTCGTTGCTTATATAGTGGGTAGCTGTCAGATTAATAACAGAGAATATTGTAGCCAAGTCACAACACACACTTCTTCACTCTCTGGACAGCAGGAATTGCTAACAGATACTGTTTGGGTTTGGGTTTATTCACAGTTTATGATTTATTTATTTATTAAGTAGGGAAGCAGTGCTTCTGTAAGTGTCTATAAAATGACACAGAACTCCTCCAGAGTAACAGTCATTTATTACACCCAGCACTCAAAGTATTAAGATTTCAAAGTGAGTAACAACTTGTTTATCTGTTCCACTATAATTTAGACTAAAGCTGACATGTTATAGAGCTGTCTGTCAGTAGCCTGAATTTGCTATTTGTACAATAAACTAGAAAATATTTTCACTTCCCTTGGATCAGTGAGGTCTCTTCCACTAACAGGGGTAGTTTCACGTATTCAGCTGCGTCTAAATCTTACTACTCTCAGCATTATGTGTCTTAAGAACTTCTTTCAAAGATGAGAGCAGAGATCTGTAGACAAAAGAAACATTTTCTAAATCCTCAGTTGGTAATTCCAACAGAACTGTTAAGTCCAGGTTTAAAAGCATTACAGTTTACATTTGGATGACTGAAGTAGGTAAGTGCTGCCCATTACTTTAAAAGAAACTAATTATTGTGTCTGAGAAGCCACTATTACTTTTAGTCTGCTTTTGACAACCAAAATGCAGAGCTGAAGACTGCTGTCCCGGCCGGACTGCCGTGTGGTCAGCAAACACACCGTGGAAGGAACACGCAGAGGAGCTGGTGGAAATCTTAGCTAAGTAGAAACGTTAGAACAGAAGACGTGGCCTGCAGAAGGGGGAATTAACCCACTGACCTAGGACGGTTCAGCAGGATTTCTCTCCCTGTTCCTTCACACAAGCAATTGTCAGGCGACGCTGCCCGACCCCCCTCGCTCACCCCGCCCGCAGCCACTCGCGTTCGGCCGCACGCGGCCGCGGAAGCCGCGCGGAGGCACCGGGACGGGGCCGGCGCCCGGGCCCCGGGCGTGCAGACACACCTGCGGCTACCGCAGGACCCGGCCTGCCGCCCGCAGCGCGGCCTGGCCCCGGCGGCAACGGGGCCGGCGGTGCCCTTTCCGCGGCCGCGCAGGCTCGGTCGGAGCGGAGCCACCCGCTCAGGTGCCCGCCCGGCGCGGAGCCGCCCGCTCCCCGCGGCCGCAGAGCGCGGCCCCACCTGCGGGGCCAAGGCGGGGACGTGGGGGGGTGGGGGGGAGCCACGCGATCCCCGCGACGGGTAGCGCGGTGCCGGGGCGCGGAAGGGGCGCGCAACTCACCGCTTGTCAGTGCCAGCGGCCGTGCCCCCGGCGAGGCGAGCGGGGCTCCGGAGGAGCGGAGCGGGTGCCGCTCGGCAGCAGGTTTCCCGTGCCCCGCGGTCCTCGCTCGGAGCCGGCTCCTTCCGTTGGCAAAATCCTGACTCATTACATAAAAAGATCGCCCTGCCAGGCTCCCAGAAACATTTCTTCATCACGGTCACGCCACAAGCTAAACAAGAGGCCACAGCGAGGGGAGGGGGAGAAGGGAAGCGGAGGGGGGGAAAAAATCCAGAAGGTGTTTTTTTTTTTTTTCCCTTTAGATTCTCTTCTTTTAAAAAAGGGGGGGGGGGGGAAGTGTACGGGGGGAAAAAAATAGCAGCCACCGGGAAGAAACAAGAGAAGA